>OMNW01006032.1:10099-34750 GCA_900303245.1 Selene dorsalis | reverse complement strand
CAACTGCATTTTTTTTGGCCACTTGGGGGCAGCACAGTGTGCCACAAATACAACACATATATATTGTCACCTGCTAAAATAGCCGAAAGACAAATTTGTCAACAAATTGTTTACTATTACCACAGATGCAAAGCAACATTAGCATACAGTATCTTCAGCTGCGAAATGCTTCACTGAGTTCACCAGTTAGTCGTTAATTCTCTTTGCAGTTTGGTGCTGTGCAGGTAGTGTGCTGTTATTATATATCCACAAAAAAAGCTTCCTGCAGTGAAAGTTAACTAAAACAGTTAAGCTATAAAACTAACACAGTGACTTCAAAGATGCTAAAAACGCTATGTGGGATTGAGGGTAACTGTAGTCAGATCATTCTCCATGGACCCTTTATGAGAATGTTTTGTTTGTTATGTTTATAATACAAAACAAATATAAGTTGATATATCTTTTTCAGATTTTTCCACCTGTCAAGTATTGATATCCGACACAAAATTCCAGTTTAAGTAAATCTCTACATTATACATATTATGGAAAAACATCTTAAGGGATATTTTCTTTGCTCCTGTATTCATGGAAAACATGTCAGAGGGCTCTATGCCACAAGGTTTCATGTGACACCCACAGACTACAGCTCTTAAACAGGCCTGGCACTAATGACAGCACAAGGCAGTCAGAGAGGCTCTAAAGGATAGATAGCCCAAGGCTATTCATCTATTGTCGGATCCCTCTGAGTCCTTTTCAGCACGTAAGGCCACAGATGATATGTATCATCACAATGAAAGGCGAATTCAAATGCTACCTTGCTTTTATCTTGTCCTGTAAAATTAAAACTGCGCTTATTGATTTAGACTGGTGATAACACTGTTATTCAACAAGAGGCCATTAGAAGGATGATAATAGTAATAGTCATTGTCATTAAGTGCCATGTTCTAAAGAAGGCAGGCAACAAGGAAGTCCTGCAGCCTGACGTAGACAAAGTGGAACTGTAGAGGAGAAATTGAATTAAAACTGACAGATGACTTTATGTTCCCATAGCTACTTTGGTGGCTATTTATTTGGCATTAAACCCACAAATGTCTATATAGTTTAATACTGAGATACAATACAGATCAACAATGTACCGTAGCTATAAAAATGACTTAGCATTATATCTAACAGCAGTGTTTATGTGCATTATTAAGCATTTTCCTTTGATCTGTGGCCTCTGTTTTTTCAGGTGGGCGTTTGCCCTTGTTTGATTTGGTTCAAAGTGGTGTCAAAGTTGAATCGCTCCAGGAGATTTCCTGACTCTTGGGAATGAAAACCAGGCTCTTCCAATGCTATAGCCATCAGCCAAATATCATCCCACTAAACCAATCCATCTATTTGCCATGCTAATGCATGGAACGATACAGGTGGATGTGTTATTTCATCCTGCGTCTCTGCAGCCTACATGCTGGAGAGGGATTTGCTGCAGTAGCCTAAGGGATACTTCACTGCAACAAGCGGGGAAAAAAACATCTGGGTGTATACTATATCAAATGTGTTTTTACAGGACCTGCGGCCTCAAGGCCTTTGTAAATAAGTAATGATCAACAGATTGGCTGTGGGTTTTGAAGATCAAGTCTTTGTCAGTTTGCATGAGGGAAGGGATTTTCAAAGACTTTGCCTGCCCTCGCTGCTTGTGTTACAGTAAGCCAGAGCAGTGATGCTGAAATAGAAAATCTGCATAATATGCACGTCTAGAGTCTACTTTATGTCTCTCTCAGCTGTCATTATGTGCCTCTAGAAGACACCTGGCCTTATGTTTTGCGGTCGTGACGTGTGAAGTCTAGTCAAACGTGTCATCTTACGAATGAAGTAGTGGAATTATGGTGCTGATCATTTTGAATGTTTGGAAGTGCGCCTACTGAAGTGACACTCGCAGACGCCTCTGTGTAATGAAACAAACCACACAAAAGAAAGAAGCGATCGTCAGTGGAAGCAGAACCGTCTCCTGTTTCCAGATGTATCAGCAAACTAACTCGTCCTGTCTGGAACTTAGCAATGACGAGCTCACTGAAATTAACACCATTTCCACAGGCTCCTTGATGGGTCATACGACACATCTAATTGTGGGATGTCACAACGTGTTTGGTCACATCGGACCGGGCCGTGACATACACGTCATGTCTGCTGCAGGACCACTGAGGCAATTGGCAGTGCAGGGTAGTGACAGGCCGTCATGGCTGACAGTGAGCGATAGCTATCCTGGCAGAGCTCTGCCTCACCAGTCATCTCTGCAAGGACAAACTGAAGTGACAGCGGCACCACTGAGTGAGTGGTGAAACATTCGACTTCTGATGAAATATTTAGCCGAGGTGTAAAACCACTAAATGCTTTCAGTCTTATTAGAAAATTGCATTTCAGACTCAAGCGAGAGGGTATATACTATAATAAGAAATAAGGAGGATGATGGTCATGATGTACAACTCATGGCTGAATGAAGAGGTTAGTATATTAACAGTGAATTAATCAACAACCTGATTTATCAAATATTTGTTGGTTTCAAGCTTCTCAACTGTGAGGATTGGCTCTTTTATATCCTTTAAAATAAAATATGTTTGGGTCAGATAAACAAGACACTGGATAATTGAGGTCTACATTTTTTTCTACTTTTAGACATTTTATAGATGATTAATTACCATATAACTGATAAATAATGTAAAAACTAATTGGTAATGAAAACTAGTTGGAACAATATACAATAAAACACCTACAGTTTTAATGTGATTAACTTTTACTAGGGGTTATTTACTCCTATTCATACATTGAACACCTAAGTCAACAAGTTCTGCATTTTTACAGAAGACAATATTTACAAACTTTCAACCACAGAGTTTAATTTGTGCCCACCGCGTCCTTTCAAATTAAAGTAGCTTTGACAGGTCGGAGACTGAGAGGTAGAAAGTGGCAGGAAAGACATCTCTCTCTCCATTCTTGAAAGGACATCCCGGTCTTGCCTAGGGGTATATCAGCCCAAAGGCAGGCTTTTTTGGCTTCAGTCTCTTGGAGCCTGAGGGATGCTAGTTTCGGCTGACACTTTCATGCATACTTAACGTGTTACTTAAGGTAGCATTCTTTTAAAGTACTCACATGGATTAAAGACATGCTCTTCTTATGGGGAGAAGACTTGAAGTATTTAAAAGGTTTTAGACAGAGACAGAAGGCTGCTGTCCATGTTTTCAGAAGATAACATCTTCAGCTGTGATCTGAATCTGACAAAGTTGATTTAGTGCATGGGGAATTGTGTTGGGCAGCAGCAGCAGGCGGCTCTGTAGTTACCACTGTGGCTGGTCATGTTTGACCGCATTTGCTGGTTGTGGTGATATTTTTTTTCTTCCTCCCCCCTTTTGCCTGTGTGGATTTGTCTCACAGTTGAAAGAGATGCCGGGCAGGTGAAATGGAAACTTTACAACTGGAATCAAAATACAGTATTTTATTTGATAGCTTTCTAAATTCACAGTATAGGTAAAATATAATTTTGAGTCCTAATTTTTCATTCAATTGCGATATTGTAATGAGATATAAATAATGGAACCATATTCTTATTAATATTGAAATATTAATTGTGGCCATAATTGTCCAGCCCCATGTTGGTTTAAATGGAGGTGTCTTTGTGCAGTGTGTGTGACTGAGGACCTGCTCAGCATATGGTCTGCCTCTCTCATAATGCATGCTGGGATAGTACACCACCACCGAGCAGTGATAGACAGATTAGAAAATGGAACAATGGGGAAAAGAAATGAGTTAAATTGGTAACAATAGAACAACAGGATTTTAGTTCAGCACAGAACAATGTTTTCAGGCAAAAAGCTTTGTGAATTTAAATACTTCAAATACAACTGGAGACGTGGTTCAAGAAAGAAGCCTCAGATACAGTGTGGGAGAAAAAAGGTTCAAATCTTTCAACACAACCCAATCTGTCACTGGGTCTGAATAGTTTACTTATTTAATTGTGTTTTTCATTTTTTCTGTTTTTGAGAAAACAGGGTTGAACATGGAAGAGTTTGAAAGTCAGATGATGTTTTTGGGGGAAGTATATCTTGTTATAATCCTGACCAGAAGTAGCGCGGTACAAACCGCAGGTACTCATGTCTGGAAAACCGCTTTAATGGTCAGCGTTGGGTAGCATGAAGCTCACCACCGCCATGCTCAGCGAGATTAGTTTATGTAGTTCTGATGCTGCGTTTAAAAATTAATACCCTTCACTTTGGAAAGCAAATATGATTGGGCAAATTGCTAAAATATTTAAAGTCTGGGCTGTTAAAGCTTTTACGGCGTAGCACACTACGTCGGAAGCTGTATGCAGTAAGGGGGCGTAATTGCATCTCCGTGCTCATGCCAGTCAGCGCAGTGTGTTGCTGCCATCTCCTTCCGCCTGGCTGCCGCTGCTGATGTCACTCTGCTGGATGACATGGCAGTGTTGTTGGCATTTCTGCAGATGGTCTCTGACAGGAGTGAGCACATGAAGGAAAAAGGGAAAAGCTAATTTTTTTTCGAAATACGGGCGATTTGATTGGAGATCCCTAAATATTTACGTTGACTAATAATTAATGTTTTTCACAAAAAAAGTTTAAGTCAGTTTTTTTATTTGTTATTACTTATTTATTAGTATTTCAATTTATTTATCTCAATTAAATTTTTGCTTCACGCCTGTTTTTCTGTAATCTTGTTTTGACTAAACAAATCATATAATTTCATTATAATTTGTGTCTTATTGATATAATTATATTCTCAGGTTTATTCCTTTTCAATTTTGCTTTCTAAATCAATACAAAGAACTAGGTCAATTTAATCTACCGTCACATGTGTATGTGTCATTTGATATTCTTTCATGCCCTCCCTCCCGTCTTGTTTGATCAGACATGACCCACTCCTCATCCCTGGGAACGAGCAGATTGAGAGCATGGACGAGAATGTAAAGAAATACGACTCCACAGGGATGTTTCACTGGTGCCCGTCCAAAGACATCGAGAAGGTCATCTTGGTGGGTTCTGCTCCTTTACGCGGCACACGTCATTTTTCCCTGACACTCTTCTCTCCGGTGACAGATGTGTCATGTCACAAAGCACCATCAGAGGTTGACAGGACACTTAAACACTCTAATGAGGTGTTTGACTTGTCATTTGGTATATGGGGGCCCTGTACATAGAACATTTCTTGTACTAATACATATGCCATTTTTCAAATTACTTTCATAGTCTAGTGCAGTCATAAACCGCATGATATATTTTACTGGCTGAGCAGTCTAGTAAAAGAGGAGAAAGCATTAACCTTTGTTTAAAAAGTGTGTTCATGCAACATTTCAGCCATAAACATTTTTTTGTCTTTTTTTTTTTTTTTTTTAATCCCTTGTTCTTTCTCTCCCTGTCAGACCCGGAGCGAGGCAGCCATGACAGTTCTGAGCGGTCACGTGGTTGTGTGCATTTTTGGAGATGTGAAATCAGCATTGATTGGCCTCCGAAACTTTGTCATGCCCCTGAGAGCGAGCAACTTTCACTACCATGAGCTGAAGCACATCGTGTTTGTTGGCTCCCTCGAGTATCTGAAGAGAGAGTGGGAGACTCTTCACAACTTTCCCAAAGTTTCCATTCTGCCAGTGAGTGCAGTAAAATTTACATTTATCTACACTGCTGCAGGGCTATGTTCATATACAGTACAACTCATGTGCAATAAGAAATGTGTTTATATGCTGTTTTTAACTAATGTAATGAGATGAGGAAATATATCTATTATATCTGCAAACTATTTATACTGGGTAAAATATGTATTTTTTTTCTCTATAACATTCATGTCTAGTGACTAGTGATTGATATTTTCATTGCTGAATTCAAGCACTTGCTGCATAAGATACACCATCCCACCCTTATCAGTAATATTTAATCAAAATATTATCCCATCTTTGAGAACTGCCTCAACTGTGAACCCAAGAACTGCACTTGAAACATCACATGGCTCCATTTTCATTTAACTCGTGTATCACATAGGTGAGATAACAAATTCTCCCCCTTCACTCCCTCTCAAAGGGCACACCGTTGAGTCGGGCAGATCTGAGGGCTGTCAACATCAACCTCTGCGACATGTGTGTCATTCTGTCAGCCAATCAGAACAATATTGACGACGCATCACTGCAGGACAAAGAATGCATCTTGGCGTCACTCAACATCAAATCCATGCAGTTTGACGACAGCATCGGGGTCTTGCAGGCTAATTCCCAAGGTAAGGAGTGCCCTATCATAGTTCACTGCACTGCCTGTAAGGGACAGGGCCCTGGCACACAGAATATCCCTCACTGGGTGCTGCCTGGCTGACCTGGTGTCACTGCATTTGACACTAAACCCTACTGACTATTCCTCAGGTTACTGTAACAACTGCTTTCTTCACAAACCTAATTGGTGGCAACAAGCACAGCATCGGCACAACAACAGCCTCACCTGGCTCCGTGGATTTACTTTTCCAATATCTGCAGCCGCTTCGTAAGAATATTATGTGTATCATCTATAAATATTACATGTTACCGCTTTCAAATTAGCAAATGAAGCAAGCAGTTACCTGAAGATGGCCTTCAATACTGTTCATTCTTTGACATTGAGAGAAATGCTTTTAGAAACCTTTTGACCTGAGGAGAGACAGAGAGAGAGAAAAAAATCCCTGCAATTTTCATTATTCCTCTAATACGTGTATGACCTCGCATTTGCCTTAGTCAGCAGTAAGTGATGGATGTCAAAACATGGCCTATGTATAATACATACAGCATCACTGATTTAATGTGCTTACTTGTCAGTCTGAGGAAAGCAAGGACTGTCAAGTCAATCTGAATTCAATCTCGCGTCACTTATTTTCTATTTCATGGTTCCATACTGTACATGCTTTTCTTTGTTTGTGTGTGTGTGTGTGTAAAAGGTTTCCGTTTCCATGCACACACAGTCTAAGGGAAACAAAATGAGTTATGTGTCACATTTATTATATATAGACTAATATTGGACCTTGTCAAGAATACAGTAACATCACACTCAGCAAGTTTATGCTTTGGCGGTAGAAGGGAATGGATGAAATAGCCCCAGTGTATTAGTTCTGCTGATGTGCCTGTTTGTAGTCTCTGATAAAGTACTGAATATGGCATTAATAGAATTTGCTTCATGTTGTGTGTTTTATGTGCATTTAGGCTTCACACCACCGGGGATGGATAGATCTTCTCCTGAAAACAGCCCTGTCCATGGATTAGTGAGGCAGACGTCTGTCACAACTGGAGCAAATATTCCCATCATAACAGAGCTAGGTACGCTTGCTGCTGTGTATTTGTACAAGATGATTGATATGTTAGCTGTACTGTTGCATGTTTTGTTTTTTTTACCAATTAAGTAGTTGTAAACAGATCTGAAAACAAAATTTCTGCAATTAAAAGCTGTCAACACTTGATTAACCGTGCTAAAAGTTGAGTTTTTATGCTGTGTTTTTGGGTTTTTTTTGTCCCTTGTTGACATGCTCCAGTAACTGTTTTTCCTCAACACTTGTCTAGCACCATTAGCAAAGCCAGGCAAAAAACTGCCTGTGATTTCATTCAGTCAGGATAAAAGCTGTGGGACCAGCATACAAATGATAACTGAGCTTGGTAAGAAGTGCCTCTGTCCTGTACTGCAGTGTTGTAACTGCTGCTGCCTCCATATCAGCTTTCTTTTGATTTCTCTCACTGCACAAGAGGTTCAGTCCATTCCCATAGCATCACTTTGAGCACATTTTACCCTTGGTTCTGGTTTGAAATTGCCTGTCTTGTTTTGGACCGTTCTCTCAAAGCAAAATTTTTCCCTTTTATTTTTCTTAGAATTACAAGGCCTTTGATCCCTCAGAAGTCCTTGTGGCTGTTTTCATAGCATCTTCTGTCGGATCACATTCTCTGGCCCTTCTTTCATCTCAGCCCTGTCGATATGACTGACATTTATTTCTGTCCTCACAGAAGCAGCAGTTCTTCAACTAAATTTTACATCATTACTTTCTTCCAGCTACTGCATGTGTTTTGTGCTCAAAGACATCTTCAAAGAAGGTTCTGGGGCAATGAGATACTTTCATTTGTTTTGACATGCAAGTACAAGTAATTGGAAGTTCTGTCTTGGATTTACAAGACAAACAATGGCATATTGGTGTTACTGATATTGACCTCAGGGGGACTTTGAATCAAGGCCTGGAGCTTTGACAATATGCATGGTGTCATGATTGTGCATGAATGGCCTGGATATGGAATGTGGGAGAGAAATCTTGGTCACAAGGCCAAACTCAAAGACCAGACACAGTTTTGCTTCAGCTGATTGAAAGAAAACTACAATTTTGTCCAAATCCAGATGTAATGAAGGAGAATTTATCATACAGAGATTTCTATTACAGTCCATATCTGCAGCGCCTGACTGTTGTGCACAACCACTGTACTTCTGTGTCCTCCTCTTCACGTCAGTCATTTATTTGCCTGATGTATGCTTAAGCACATAATCCATGCTTTTTCAAACCACAAATAAATGCCAAAGATCAGTTTTTTTTAACGAGGACAAAACAAACATGCATAATTTAAATAACTAATGAGATCTATATGTTTACTCCCACAGTGAATGACTCAAATGTTCAGTTCCTGGACCAAGATGACGACGACGACCCAGACACAGAGTTATACCTCACTCAGCCTTTTGCCTGTGGGACAGCCTTTGCAGTCAGTGTGCTGGATTCCTTAATGAGTGCTGTAAGTCAGAATTGATTTAGCTTTCAGACTAATCTGTAGATATAAAAAGATTGTGATAGAGGTTTTGTGGGATGACGTATCAGATCTGTCAGCGTTCTGAAATATGCAAAGAAATGTTGAGTTTTTGATATGGGGACAGATAGCAGAATACCTCTGGTCCCCAGCATCGAGGCGTAGGTGCACTCTGCTCTCGTTAAAACAATAGATGACATGACTGGAACTTGTCCTAGTGTGATGGCTTCATTTGTCTGCCTTTCTGTTTGAGTGAGGTTAGAGCAAAGCTGCCTTCAAGTGCGCTCCAGTGTAGACAAAGGTAATGCTACCTAATGGACAGCCCTCATCCATCATCTTAGTCAATAGTGCTGTCAGCAGCCAAGGGAGATGTCACTGTGCTGTACAAGCAGGGGGAGACAAGAGACTGTAGTGCAAAGAAAGGGGCAGACATTTGCCCTTGTTAGAATTAAGAATGTAAGAATGAGTTTGAAGCAAAAGCTACACTAAGGAAAGAGTATCTTCAAGTTTAATATACAGTTTGTTAGGCTGATTTTTTTTAAATCTGCTGTTTAGCTGTTGGATATATGCCTGGACAGCACGAAGGTGTACACAGACTTCCTGTGTTTCTGTCTGATGCGAGTGAGAGTAACCTGCAGTAATTGGATTCTCCTGTCTTTTCACTCAGTGTGTAGAGTGATGTGACGTGACAGGGAAGAGTTAGATAGCACCATTCGGGCTGGCTGGCACTTTGAGAAGGTTCAGTTGTGACTTTGCTGGCGTTTGCTTAAGGATTCACCCCCCTCTACCTTCATTCCTTCAGACATACTTCAATGATAATATCCTCACCCTGATCCGGACGCTGGTAACAGGCGGGGCGACCCCGGAGCTAGAGGGGCTGCTGGCGGAGGAGAATGCGTTACGGGGCGGCTACAGCACGCCACAGACCCTGGCAAACAGGGACAGGTGTCGCGTGGCACAGCTGGCCTTGTACGACGGGCCCTTTGCTGACCTCGGGGTAAGTGACTGGTCCTGTCTCCCAAGGGCTAAACATATCTTTGTCTGCTTATATTGCGGGACCTGATTTTAGTGAAAGGATTCAGATAAACAGGGACGGCTGTGATAGATAGTTCAGGTAACAGGGGTTTTTGTCTTTAGTGACAATGAAATAAAACTATCAATCCAAATGAATCATCATCAGAACATAATCCTGACAATTACATCTTATACTTATACATTCACACACTATAGGATGTCAGCTGTAGTCTACATCCCTCCATTTTATGGCCTTGAAAGACTTTCAGTTGAAAAAAAAAAAAAGAAAATTAACAGAAAAAGGTCATTTCATATGAATAATGTGTGTTGGTGCACCTCACTGAGTTGAAGCGTTGAAATAAAAAGCTCATTTGTCATGCAGGTACGCATGCTTTTGGTTTGCTACAGAATCCTGTAAATCAAAGAAGCTGTAAAATGAGCCGAATTCCTTCTTCTATAAAGATTGTCTAAAATGGCCTGAACATAATTATTGGAAGTGGTGATAAATAAGTGGATTGTGGTGATATTTCAAGCAGACTATTGTCTGTCTGTGAGCCTCACTGATATCTCCTGATATCTAATAATCAGTTATTCATGCAATTTAAATGGAGGTTAGAGGAGATAAGAGAGACTTCCCAAAGAGGGTCAAGGAGAAGACTATAAGATCATCTCTAAGCAACCTGATGTTCCTCTGACCATTGTGACTAATATTATTAAGAGGTCACAAGAGGAAACTTGACTGCAGATTAAACAAAGCACTGTACTTGAAGAGAAACACAAAATAGCCTGACTGCAGTTTGCTAAAATGGATGCAGACAAGTCACAATGCCTCTGGAAGAACGTCCTTCAGAGCTTCTTGATAAGTCACATCAGTTCTTTGTTCACAGAAGAAGCTTTCAAAGACAAGAACACCATGAAAGCACAGAGTATACTGTGGAGGAGGCGCGCTTATGTTATGGGATTGCTTTGCTTCGTGTGGCACAGGCATCCATCAAACCTGAAGGAGCTGGAGCAGTTTACTGAAGAAGAGTGGGATAAACTACCAATCGATTAGTGGAGAAATCTCATTAAGACCTAGAGGAAGTGCTTGTCTACAGGGACTGTTTGTAAGGGTGTGTTGTAAAATATTAGGTTAAAGGTTACTGGGATTTTGCTTTTATCATTCCATTCAATAAGAGATATTAAATAGGGAAAGACTAAGTCAAGGCTACCTAACCTCCAAATTATAGCTCATTAGCTTAGATGCTAAAAGGAAACTGCATTACCACAATTTAATGCCTCATGTTTTATAATATGTCGAATGAACAGGCTCTTGTGAAACAGCTGAAATTACTAAATTGCACTAAAAAATTAGCTGAGCCTACAAGGTTATGTCATGAATTTACATACAACATAAATCTTTGTCACCATCATCATCTGTAGCAGGCAAACAGGGATCAGCTGAGGTCTCATTTTTAATGCTGGATGTAGATGAATGATTATTGTGTATAATTTTTATGTAATATTTCAACATATTAGTTAGCTAATATTAACATATTAGTGTTTTTAGCATTTTCTGTTGAAATACAGACTGTGGTTTTGTCTCCGTCTTTCAGGATGGTGGTTGTTATGGTGACCTGTTTTGTAAAGCTCTGAAAACATACAACATGCTGTGCTTTGGAATCTATCGGTTACGAGATGCACATCTAAACACACAAAGCCAATGTACCAAACGGTGAGTACGGAACTAATGTGTCCTTGAAATGACGTGCTGGAAAACAAAGCAAAATAAGGCTTTGTTAAAATAATCACTTCTACCTCCACTATATTTAGAACCGACTCTCCATCTGTTCCCTCTCTCCTCTAGGTACGTCATAACCAATCCACCGTATGCGTTTGAGCTGGTGCCCTCAGACCTGATATTCTGCCTGATGCAGTTCGACCACAACGCCGGCCAGTCTCGAACCAGCCTCTCCCACTCTTCCCATTCGTCCCATTCCTCCAGCAAAAAGAGCTCCTCCGTCCACTCTATCCCAACCACCAACCGCACCAACCGCACCAAAAGCAGGGACTCACGAGACAAACAAAAGTATGTGCCCCTCTAAAGCTCTCTGACTTTCTATGTCCGTGAACAGTGCCTGCCGACAGTGTTGTCCTATGTGTCCTTTTGCAGGATCCAGACAGACTGTAACATGTCTGGCTGGCTATGTCTGTACGTTTGTCTGAATGTGTATGTATGTGTTACTTTTATGTCTTACTTTGCATTCAATAACACCATGCAGTACACAACAGCTGCCCCTTCAGTGGGGCCATCCCGTGGCAAAGGGAAAAGTAGGCAACCACAAAGGGCTTCTGTCTCTCCTCGGCCCCCCCCACCCCACGCACTTAAGGTTTATTTCCATTCATTGGTTGTTACTGTGGTTGTGAATTTTCCATTCTTGTACTTTTTTTATGCCAAGAATTACAGTACACTTTTAGCAGGATTGTGCATAATTCAATTATTCTTGACTCTTTTTTTGTTGTCATAATTTGACACAATGTTTTTCTTGATTTTCACTGAGTTCTGAATTTACTTTTTGTTCATAGTAACCTTAGAGAAAAATACACCTGTAGACAAGGGCTGTGCAGTTTTAGATGATGAACTGTGTTCATCTTTTAAAAAAAAACAAAACAACTACTGACCTGGTTTTGATCCTGGTTTTACTTTGAATTGTACTAAAAGTTTATTTTTTAAGTTCACATCCTTGCCATAATTTAAATTTTTCATTGCCGGCTTCACTATGGTGCTCTTACCGACAGGGCCAACTCCAACAATCAATTATAACTCTTTGAGATTATGCTATCTTAATCAAAATGTGAAAGAAGGGCCCTTAAAGCAAAAGAAAGTATTTTTTATATGTTTAATATGGGCCAAAACAATATATAATAGAACAGAATATGTCTGAGAGGAGCAATTGGCAAACATTTCAAACTTACACCTGTGTAACCACTCTCACCTCTGTGATTAAAGTCACTGGGTCTCTCTATCTTAAAGCATTCCAAGTTTTGCTCTGTTAAAACTTGTGTTTGTCTTGTTTGAATAAAAGCTGAACCATACTGTACTTGAACTGCACTTTAAATGACATGTCTTAAAAGTTCATATTTTGTCATGCCTATGAAATAATGAACATCATGTCCTCTTAATGCCTGTTCAATTCCATTAACACTGAAATGCTATAGTTTTACTTATATATCGTATTAATTATGTGAAGATATCTGCAAGCAGCAACTGTTACAGTTATTAATAAAGGTACACCACCATTATAATTACATTGTCTTCACAAGTAAATGTCACATCTTAGTGGTATTTTATATTTTTTCAAGCCGTTTTAGTGAATGTTTGGCTGCCAAACATTGTGGTTATTTTTACTTGGGAGATTACCAGTGATAACATTTTTATCAGAGAATGATAATAAGGAAGTGCTCATGTTAAAACATTCTGCTACAACCTGCATCAGTGTGCACTGGAGGTCACATGTTATTAAAGCAAACAACAGAGCATCATCTGCAAAAAGGCAGAGATTCTGTCCATAAGTCACCAAACTGGACTCTCGCCATTCCTCATCTAAGCCTATGCATTCTTTCCATGACAACAACAACAAAAAACCATCCTTGGCCAAGCACAGAGCAGATTATGCTTGACTTATTAGTGAAAATACTGACAGCTCTCACTCTTGTAGCAAGAACCCTAGGATCTCATAATCAGTACCCTAACAAATCACCACAAGGGAAACAGCCATGAACCTTCCACAGTCACACAACCCTGTCAGCCTCGGGAGGCAAGATCCCCTGGCCACTCCCACTCCCATAACCAGATGTGTAAACAGGAGCTCTCTGGGACCATCTCTATAGTCTCCCCAGATTCCTCCCAAACCTGTACATATGCACCTGCAACCATAGAGGTTTCAGTCCTCCTGGCCTACCATTTTCTATCCATCAGTTCAGGAATCCCCTGAGACAAGCAAGCCTGGACAGCTTCCTTCAGCTTGCAAACTTCCATCACAACTTGTGTACAACAGAGAACTCTTGGTTTGCCACCACAATAAACACCAACAACTCTATGGTCAAACGCTGTACCGACTGGATTTGGTGTAAGGTTTTCTGACCTCATAAAACTACAACCCAGTGTTCAAACATGTCTGATGACAAAACACTGTCCAGGTTTAGACCCCCACGGTAATCTTTGCAGACTCCAAGACAGCAGCACTCAGCTGGTGGTTTATGATTATTTCCAAACCCACAACCTGGACAAGAAAACAAGAGAATCCAACCACAATCCAGGAGCATGTAATATTGAATATGGCTGTCAATACTGTGGCATGAATTGAACTTACCATAACTCGTTACAGTGTACACGGAGCCACAGTATACCTGGACAGGATGTAGGTTCTAGTGGATAAGCGTTACTGTCTGTCATCATATTTAGAGGGATTTTGCAGAACTGGCAGAGGTATGCGTTCTCCAAGCACTTTTTGATACACTATTGTTTCATTGAGAAAATAATCAAATATATGATTAATTATTATTCTTTGATATTCTTTAAAAGAAGGAGCACTTTTACATTTTCACAGCTGCTGAATGAACACTACAAGCTTTCCATGGTTAGTAACCATAAGTTGGTAATTTGTGCTAGACAAAACATGTTGAGCCGCACAAATTCATGTACATTGCACTTTTTTATAGAAAAACATTTATGTTGGACTTGAAGTTGCTGAGCCCTCTTTTTTTGTGCTAACTAAGGTACATCATATGACACATTTGGTATGGTAGCTGCATGTTGCTCATTTGCTCAGTTCTGAATTACATCTGAAACATGGACAACAGCATCCCCCAAATGGTTTGGCAATAGGCATGGATACAATATGGCTGCTTGATATGTGCTACAGTGGCAATATGCATTGTAATTGCACTTAAAGATTTTCTGACATGATCCATGTTCTGTTTTTCTTTACTTTTAGTTGTGTTGTTTGATCGCACCGCACCGATTAACCTACTCTACATCCATATGTAATGAAAGCATCTGCTGTTTTTATGCCTCTGATCATCATACTGTGCAATTCCTGTTATTAATGGTCATATTAGTATTTCCCATTTAGCTTACATTTAGTACTACTTTCTTTTTCCAAAGTGCAACAAGGATGAATAGAGTGGGCCAAGGTATGGAAGTGAATGATTATGCATGATGTTAAATAATGCATTAAACACAGTCATGTCCTTGCTGACATTTTGCCCTCTGAATGAAAGCCAAGTAGTTTGGTGTTCCCAAATGGCTGCATCAGGAGCGCATGGTTATGACCTATGCAGTACCTCTCACTGTAGGTTTGACTGTGTAATTTCAATGGTTTGATGCTGCTTCTAGTTAATTCTCTATTAAGTCATGTTTGTTGTTTTATCATTGGCAGCTTGTATCTGCTGGCATAGGTGTTAATGCACTGCAGCACCACAGCCTCAAGTCATATCGATGAAAATGCATGACCACAGACATTGCCAAGTGGATGAATCACCAGTGATATACTATTGCCAGATAATCTATTTCCCCTCAATAACAAAAGAAAGTTGCATCAAGCCAAAAAAAGCCTGAAGCCCCACAAAGAGTAAAAAAAAAAAAAAAAAAAAAAAAAAAACACTCACGTATGAATTGTGAAGTTTAAAGTATTAACTTCTCATTTAGTACAGTGAGGTATGGGAAAGGATTTTGTTTGAGTAGTGACCTGCATGTCTGCTGACCCAACAAAACAGCATGCTTCAATGGCAGTATGGTATATATGAAAAACATTTTGATGAGTGATATTGCAGAGGGGAAAACTGGGACAATGGGACACTGAATGATACTTATCTGCCATTAAAACTATACCTCTGCCTTTTTTTTCTTTTAATCATGTCAGAATTTCTTTCCATACCATTAATTCAAACAATAATTTCTTTTGAAAAGTACTGTGTCTTCCCAATGCATTTAAAAACACAAACAAAACAAACTGGTGACATTGAAATTGCAATTTGTGTCCATGTAGCATTAACTGTCTCATGTCCCTCCTCTTTGTCTCTATATGATTTTGGCTCTTTCTCAGAAAAGACATGGTTTACAGATGAGCCAGAGAATACCCACCTGAGGACCATACAGATCAAGCCTGTGAATACTCATGCCGCCAACCAAGTCAGTCAGTGTAAATCCACAAGCAGCTTGATTCCACCCATCAGAGAAGCAGAGGACGAGTGCTGAACCTGAGAACCACACCGACACCTGGACGCCCTGGCTCTCGGAAGACCTTCCTGTGTAGGTGTCGGGCTGGGACTCAGGATATCTTCTCATCTGCAAACATAAATCATCAGTTGACATTAGATGAAACACAAACTGCTTCCCTCAGTCACCGCTGCAGCAAGCTTATTGTACAAGCAGTCATACATGAAATATTCATAAAGACAATCATAGTCAAGTGTCGCAGCCACTCAGCTATTAGTTTGCACAGCTAATCTTTAGTGGTGACCAGACTCCATGACTTTTTTTGTTCCATTTTGGGGAATGAGGGTCACTTGAAAGAGACAAGCAATGTAAAAATGACTAATATTACTAAAGGGGGTGATTATTATGATTTCTGGATCGAATTTGCAATTATTAAAGTTGCCTTTCTAGCTGTCGATGAACAACTACTACTATTACTGCATTTCCTTAACCCAGTGCTGCAGAGTTATTCTGTACAGTATGTTCAAATGTGTATTTTACATCCAGCTGCGATCCCACGGCAATGGCATTGCTAGTGACTGACTCTCAGTGATTCCTTTGCCATTTGGAGCTAATTCACAACATTTGTGACAGTTACAATGGCCAGTGCCCATGTGTAAATGGCATTTGGCTCCAGCCTTATCTCTATCCATTTAATTTTTTGTCTTATCTTTGCCTTTTTGGAGTTGTTTGTTATAAATGTTTTTCATGTCACTGTTTGGTTGCAATGTCCAAAAATCCCAGAAATCTTACTGAGTAAAGCTTTTAAATATCCGCAAAGTTGCTCCAGGGGAAGAAAATACTTTTTTTTTTCCTTTCCTTTTTCTTTTTTTTTATGCTAATGGCCAAATATGATAGAGCTGTTTTGTTGGCACTATTTCAATAGAACCAAAAATCTTACATCGTTTCAAATACAGTGGCAGAATTCATTTACTCATGACGCCATAGATGGCAAAGCCAAATATTATCATTTAGAAAGGCATCATATTTTTAAGTCTGTGAGTGAGTTGAATGTGAAAAGCCACATATCGCATGAAGTGGGCATCTTTAAGTCCTCCATTGGCTGTAAGCACTGCCTGACACAGGATTGTCTTGGAGGCCATTAAGCGCTTGTATGTACTCCATGACGAATCTTAATGCCATAATCAGACATGCTCATGCTTTTTGTAGATAAATGAAAAACAGCTCTATCATAAGAAATGTGGGTTTGGCTTCTTTCCCTCCTTTTTTGTTCTGATAGATTATTTTCTGTTAGAGAACTATCTTGCTGATTTATTACATATCTGATATATCCATAAAAAAACAATGTATAAACATCTGATAAGCATCTATTATTTGTTTCAGTTTGTAGGCCATGATAGATAACTAAGAGTGGTTATTAATTAAGTCTTATTTCCAATACAACATATCTATATTGGCACTGTTGTCACCTTACTTCAGAAAAAAAGAAAAAAAAAGAAAAAGCAATCCATGAAATCCATAGTCTACGGAATATGTGTCACGGTCTAGCTGAGGATTCACGTTGGATGTAATAAGAGAGAGGTTGTGACATTTTTACTGGCACTGGAACATCCAAGCCATCCATCCCTCAGTGCCAGTAATGTGCCAGGCAGTGCTGAAGCCAGCGGAGGACGCCAGAAGACCCACTGCTGCGAAAAGAGGCTTCTACTTTAGCTGGATTTGAGCTAAAAAAATGAGAAAATGTGCTTTCCTCTTTGCTTTACATCTCTAGCCAGCTCAGAAACTATTCTTTAAAGAAACAAAAAAGGTTTCTGAATTTCCTAAAACATGGCTGTAATTCCCTGGAGATTAAAAAAAAAAGGAACTGGAGTAAGTAATTAGTCTTAAAACTATTTTAAATGATCCATCATCGACCACAGACGCTGATATCAAATCATTTTCATGTACTCAAAGAAATCTGTAAAGCTTAATGTAAACTATTTCTTTCTGGTGTGTTCTTGTTTGCCAGTACCTGTGGGGTTGAGAGACATTCGGCATTGCAGTCTAGTTTGTATTCTTTTGTGCATTTTTTTTTAGCACATTGACTTGTGGATACAATGACAGTGCTAAGTTGATATTTCTGACTATGTCATAATACCCAATAATAAATACAGTTTATTGTCTTGTACAAATAGGCTTGTACATAAATTGTACATGATTTCATTTTGTATTTTCACAAATTAAAAGCTGATGTATTGTGTTCTACGCTATGTCAGGTCTTTTATTTTCCAACGGAAACACACAGTTGTGGCCATGACAGTATATATTTATATATAAAGGCTTCTTTGGTGATGACAACAGGAGGCATGTTCTGATAACCAGACATCACATGACACGGGACACCTCATTGCACCCTCGGGATAATGGCTGATAAAAACACTCTCCACATTCTCACCTTGGGGATGCAGAGGGCCCATCATGTTGCTTGTTAATGATTTTACACACCAAGGCGCTGTGGGAGATGGTCAGCATGCCAATAATATTTATAGTCTAACACCTCATGCAGAGGCCGCTGATTTCCCTGATCCACCTGCCAGCCACAGTGTCAGCTCTTTATAATAAACACATGTAGCTACAACACCGGAAAACAACACTGATTATTGTAGAGGTCAGCTATATGGAGAGCTGGGTTCACTTGATGGAATACAAAGTTATTTAAATTATGAAATAGTTAACTCATTGAAAACTGAAAAAAAAAAATAAGGGAAGAAAAATTTGACCAGGTTGTTTAAGTAGACGTACACACACACACACACTAATCCATGGTCTCCCCTTTTAAAGACAACTCTTACCCAGCTGCACAGACTTGGCTGGTGATAATAGTTTCCATGACAATGCAGCACTCCAAGTGCATCAATGCCAGCCTGGATAAACAGTGATCCTTTACCAAAACAAGGGGGTCATTACGGCAGCTTGTCAAATCAATGTTGAGAGTGTCCTGGCTGATTAAGGCGTCCCCTCTCAGTCCTGACACAGTGTCAATACTGGCTGGCCTGTGGCGGCACACTCCCATGATTGGACTGAAATGCCTATCAGTCAGGCAGCTGAGCTGGACTAATGATTCCCTGTGCTGCCTATTAGAGGGACATGACAATTTAATCCTGTGGGCCAGGCAAGGAAAAAGTGACCTTGGTGCTTTATATTGAGGCTGAGGTAAATTGACAAGAGCAGATAAATCTTTACCCTGGGCTATTAACAGAATTAAAGAACAACAACAAAGGCAGAGGGTCCTCTTTTTTTCTTCTTCTTTTTTTCCTGTCTGCTCAGCTTTCGAAACCTTATTTTATAAAATCTCAAATTTGAAGATAATCTGGCAAATAAAACACAAAAAAACAACTACTGTATAAAACATCACTGCATCATTAAAAACCGCATTTCCACTCTGTGCCAGTGCAGCTGATCCAAAGCTTAGAACAACGGGAGTCAAATAAAAGCCATGGGTTAAATCCTTCTATAATTCTATACCATCAAGTCAGAATATTAAAACTGGATATTGCTTGAAGCTCCAGGTTTTTTCAGATGTTCAAAGTCCCAGGGCGAGGTATATTGCCTTGGACATCTATCTTAAGGCTATGAGAACATTGTCTACATGGTTGGAAAAAGGCCATGTGTTTACACAGATGTTTCAAGCTTTTAGCACCACGGATCTTCCTGTAGCGAGCCGCACCACCATCTTTTGTGCCAAGGGCCATATACATTTTGCATTAGTTTACCCTTTGATACAGAAATAAAGGAGTGCAGGAGAGCTGGTAGGTTTGCACGCAGCGTCTGCCACTTGAATACTTTGCTGAATCTGATTTAAATAGAGTAAAAACTTTGCCGTTGATATTAACAGCACCGCAGCTTCATTTGTTCACTACTTTCTTACAGTTGCTGCGAGGTGACCTGTATACGCAGAGAAGAAACATTGTGCCTCTGCAAATTTCTATAAGAGAAACAACAACAAAAAAACAAATGGCAAAAGATAAGAATGTCATCCCTTGTTGTAAGGATAGATCACCAGCACTGGGAGGCAATTTGCCTGTGAGGCACAGTTGCCGCACTGACCCTTTATGTTCCCTGTAAAGGTCAACATTTCCTTTTCTTTTGTTTTACTCCATGCATGCATAAATCAAAGCTCCTGGCTATTTTCATGTTTGAAGTGGGAAATACCACTCATCAAAAGCTACATCTAACCTGTATTATCATGGAGTATATTGACTTTAATTTAAAAATAACCATCCGTAGGTGTCGAGTGCCAATGTTTTTGAATTTTTATAGCTCGTTCTAAGATATAAATGCTTTCATTTGTTACGACACCAGCAATGTGATCTTTCCTGATTTGAAATTATAATTTGGCACATTCAAATCACCTTCTCTTTTGCCTCTGTGCTGGAAAATTAGCAACAACAAACAGCAAACAGATGGCACTATCCCATAACATCACTTCTCAGCCCAAGTTGTAAACATGATTTACAATTTGCAAGATATTATTTACTGTGATTCACGTTTCTGTCAGCGCCACACTGGAGGTTAATAGAAATGCCAGCATGCTCACTGATTTACTTAGTAAAATTTTCATCCCAAGGTTCAGGTTCAGAAGATTGGAGTCGGGGAGAGTTACAGGATTCATGCATTATGCAGAAGAAGCTGACACGACCTTCAGCCATCACAGGCTTCTCTATATATCACACAGGGCTTGACCCTCCCAAGGCCAGAAGGAGCATTTGATATATTTAACCACTACTGCCATTAAATTACTCACATTCTTTATGAGCTGTAGCCATTTGATACAGCTAGCAACATGGAGGCAATATAATTTTGATTAAAAGTGGTTTTACACTTTGTATTTGCTTTTTACCGCGGGTGATGCTTCAGCAGTAAGGAAGACATTCGTAAGTCAAAGGCAAACTAAATCAAGAAATAAATCTACTGCATTGCCCTCCTGATTTTTATGCCTCATATTATGGCTTCACCATATGTCGGCCATATGTAGAAATAAAGAGGAAAATCTGCTCCTGCTGTTTGATATCGAACACATCATAAAATGATAGGAAATAAAGTGCTGTTTTAGAGTGTGAGGTCCATTTTAATATAATTGGCTTTGGAATTATTTATGACATTAATTGCCACATTATCGACTGGCTGTCAGCTCCTTGGGCTTGCAGTCCATTCTTCTTCACAAAGAGCACTAGCTCAGCCTAAAGTCGACTGACAAGCTAATTATACCATCTTCCCTCTCCATGATAAATGTCACTAATGTGAATCTGGCCCAGAAATAAGACTCCTCTGCTACCTCAACCACAACCGTCTCTCCCTCTCCGGTGAGGATCCTCACATAAAGGGATGTTTCGCTCTGCATCTTTTCCTCCTGAATGAAGTTATCTGAGAGAACTCATATCCCCAAATTGTGAAATCACTCTTGTTAGGTTACTGTGTGTATTACTCCACTGAGCAGTCAAACACACTTGAATCAGCACCAGTTTCCTTCATCACAAGTGTTTGTTGGATGATTGAGGGGGTCCGCCCACTGATACATCAGTGACGACATCAGTTTGAGGGGGGGGCTGTATCTCTTTTCCAAAACTGATGATATTACATTCACACCTACTTCAGGCAGAGACTGGTTGACTGTGCAGAGGAAAGAGGGGATTGATCTTCTTACTCCATCTTTTTGTTTGTAACACAGCTATTTCTGTATAAACGACCACCTAGTGCAAACCCCTATGAATGAATGAAGGAGTTATATGCCCCACATCCAAACGACACTGTGACAGGCTTTCCAATCCGCCTTTCAACGTGACCATTTACAACAAGAATACACACTTTTGATTTCCTACAAACCAATCCAGCTCAGTCTGTCAATCAAATATATGAAGAGTAAACATTATCCACTGCATATTAGAGAATCTGTTGTGTTGTCATTTTCGAGGGCAAACTTGAAAGAACGTTTTCCCATCACTCTTTCCAAAATGTTTCATATGTATTCCCTTTTTAATGAGGCTGTTTACATATTCTGACTTCATTTAGGATGTGTCCTGACAACAATGTGAGCTGACACATACCAAACTTGGTATGTCCCAGAGCCATCCTCAATGGCTGGGATGCTGTCAGCTCCACCTACATCAGTGGCAGTGTCTCAATGGCAGCGCGACACATGTCAGAAACTTTTAAATGTCTGCTCTTTTCAGCACGGTGCTTCTGCCGCCCTAAAGATGGCACTTATATATGAGTATTATTGTGTGCATAAGCACTAGTCAAAGAGTGAGCTGTATTTGATGCAATATCAGCAAGAAAGGAGTCTTGTACATTGATCCTCGAGCTCAGTTAAATCCATCAGATCAATAAAGTAAAATGTTCTTTACACAAATGCTTTTTCATACATATATATTTGATATATTCTCAATAATTCACATTATAATATTATAATAAGCTAAGTCAGTTATTAGTGGGAAAAAAAATACTCCACCTGAAATTCAGATGTATAGACAAGAAAAGCCACCTCTGGTGATTGCACATGCCTAGTGCAGCCAGACACACATCTGAACTTCGACCTCCTTTGATCAGCAGTTTTGGCAAGGCAATCCATCATGGTGCTCTTACTGTCAGAAGAGGTGCCTGGCTGCAGCTGTGTGTCACTGGCTAAGAGGGGCTGCTTAAAGGCAATCATGTCAACCTCCACGCGACTGCTCAGACTTCCAGATTGAAGGAGGACTTGACAGGGGCAGAAGAGTCAGATGAAGACACTGGAGGGCTGTGTCTGATTGCTCTGTGGCCAGAAAGTGATGGCTGATTTTATCCCCTGTGAACAAGCAACTGAATAAACTCAAAAATGGTCTGACCTTTTCTCTTAAACCGTGGCTTTTTGTCCTGTTTTACTTTCGTCTTAGTAGACGATGGAGCTTTTTATGAGCAAAAACTGGACGCGTTTTGATGGAAAAATCTCTCTCTCTCTCTCTTTTTTTTTTTTTTATAAATTCAACTTTCTGTTAAACGGCTACCGTATAGATGAAAAAAAATACAGGATATGAAAACCTTTGAGTCTGGCTTTCAAAATATGTGTCTAGACAGACAGACAGAGAGCTCTTTAAAGGGATCACTAGTATGCTGCTGAGCCATGACTTCGACATCAACTTTATAATTAGAGGAAATCTAACATGCTTTGTTATTTTTAGGCTTCTCTCCAGGAAGGTTTCAGGGTGAGCTGACCTTACACAAACACACCAAAACCAACAAGCCAAAGGGAACGAAATATATTTACATGCTCGGGGGAAAAAAAATTGGTGGATGAGTGCATTTTTGCCCCCGACAGGAAAATTATATGGCTGTATGATGCTGATGTATACGCTATAGATATTTGGAAAGAAGTCTGGTTTTTCATAAAGAGACCTCAGGTTAGGTCCTTGTCTTAAACCTCTGCACACAAAATGCCACTTGTCAGATTGTGGAGACCGTAGCAGCATCCTGGGATAAATAAGGCGGGTGGTGAGTGAGGTTGAGGTGGTTCCACCACCACAATTTCCTGATTAGAAAGCAGACAGCGTATTCCCGTCACTTTAATACAGGCAGCGAGTGCATTAACTGCAAAAAAATGGGCCTGACTTTCAAACAAAGACGCTGAGTGACGGCTTGCTGACTGCAGCTCAGAGTGTGCAATAACATGATGTGAAAGGACATTGTCAGGAGGCGAGGAGATGAGCCCGGATTGTACATAGTGACAGAAAACAGAGATGAGGACAGAGATACTGGTGCCGTATTAGTGGCCAGCATATTCAAACACCATCCTTGAGTCTAAGCAAACTTGACATCACCTCCAATGGCTTCAAAGTGTTCACTCCCCTCCACCACCAACCCCCATTCTCTTCTGTCTGCAGCCTGCTCTCCCCTCTGATGTGTCTCCAGACTCTGCTCTCTCTTATGTAGGGAGTTACCAGCAGGCCTGTTCTGTCAGGACAGGAGGATAGGGGCGCTGCGGCCCGCGGATACCCTCAGTCAATCTACATTTGGTCACCGCAGTGGGAAGTGTGCTCATTTTTTCCGATATCTGAGCTACTTGAGGTGATCCGAACACTGAAGTGTGAGGAGCTGTCACCTTGCATAAAGCTCTGCGCCACTGGAAGATGTACGGCCTCTGGTATGCTAAGAGGGGGGGAGGGGGTGGCGATCTCTCCGTCCTGATAGGCTGTGAGGACACTTGGGACCCTATAAGAGAGAGGGGGGGAATGTATTCCACTCTGTCCGCCTGGGGACAAGAGGTTGGCAGGGAAGGAGGCAGCTCGCCACCAGGCCCCCTGCAGTCTCAGGACAGATTTCTGCTGTTACCGGGGCAAACACGGGGGAGATATTTTAACACCGTATCAAAATATCAACAAGGGGCCAGCAGAGAGAAGCAGCAACAATTGATACAGGATTGCATTTGCAAAAAGTTGGAGGACAGAAAGAGTACTGTTACCCTGCGTGACAAGAGTTATTTAAAACTCTGAATGGTGCCGTTTGTTTTAGTTTTGTGCTTTTCCTGGAAGGTGTGCTGTAAGCCTGCCCAGTGGCACCAGCGGGCACCGCTGTTTGTACTCTACAGGCCATTAACAGTTCACCCCACCTTCTCCAGCAGGGTAGCAGCTGGGGGGAAAGAAGCATGCAGCAGTGGTGCAGGATCTCACTGCCACAA
>OMNW01006029.1:1135-13439 GCA_900303245.1 Selene dorsalis | reverse complement strand
GGAGAGTGGAGGTAGGAGACTGGGGTGGGATGGGGACTGCTGGGGGGGAGGAGGGGGACATTTGAGACTGTTTAAACAAATCAGTGAAGAGTATCAGTCACTGAAGACCCCGCAGGAGATGCTGTTGGTTTGTTCCCCTGCTGCAGAGGCATTTGTCTCCCCTTGAGAGACCGTTTAGTCATGTGCAAAAAGAGGGGAAGAAAGAAAGAGACGTATCTAATCGCGAGAGGAGGGAAAGTACCTGCTCCACCGCTCCGAGCGGAGAAGCGTTCTGGCAATTTACAGCAATCACATGTTGCTGGTGTTTAAGCTGAATGCAGCTAATGAGCTATCGGCTGTCTGCAGGACCTCTGACCTGTGTGTGAGCAGACGGCTGTATGGAGCTGTGTCCAGCAGACATGCACGTGTAAAACCCAGATGGTCAGATGTAATAAACATCGCCAGTGTTTTTGGCTCACATAAAGGGCACGGTGTTTTATTTCATCAGGGCCTCGGGGCACAAATGTGTTCACCCAGACTCTCAAGTGGGCTTTACGAGGGTGGAGAGGGAAGCCTGTTTCCACCTTGTTTGAAATACTTTTTTTTCTTACTATGGGGTACATAGCAACATGGAGGTGGTGGAATAACGGAGGCCATGGGGAGCGGGGAGGGAATTCAGGTGGCCTCCTATTGGTGCCGGATGTTTTAGTAAGACAACATGGCAGCGAGGGCCCTGTGACAGAGGTCTGTGCAGAACCTCCGTCAAACAGGCTGCGCTGTGAAGCAAGCAACCACATCTGTTTTCACTCAAAACAATCAGGGGCCTGCACTGCAGGCAGCTTGAGCCTGTTATTAAAGGCTTTCTGGGGCCTGCTGAGGGACGGCCCAGACGGAGTGATTTATCCGCTCTTTGCTGAGTGGACGAGGATCGAGTGTGATGTATATGGAGATGGAATTCCAATCAGTCATCCAGGCCAGGACACCTACCCAGAAGGACTGATGAATCTAGGCTGTCTTCTACATCAGGATGCAACTGTGCCTGACATCCTGCATTAGAGAAGGAATTCCAGCATGGTAGGATGTATATGCAGATTAGTCCTATTGTCCTCCTCTCTTACATCATTCAAATCCAATGGCTCATTCGCCATGCGTGTATTTTCTCGTGAATAGCGACGGTACTTGTTGAAATGTTAAGCACTAATTTTTTCAGACGGGGCCAACTACATAATCTCATGTGTATAACTCAGCATTCTTGGTTTCCTTGGCGATTCTGAATCCTGAGCAGCTTCATTAAACCGGGCTAGAATCAGATCATTTTTTGCTGAAGGCAAAGACTTGCAGAGTAGTTTATCTTTCAGGCTTAGGGGCTTGAAGGAAACTCATGGAAACCTAAAAGACAAACTCTGAGTACTTCTTTTGGGCCCTGCCTTGTTCCTCTGAACGCCAAAGCGGGCTTTTAAATAATTTGGGGAGAGCCCTCTGGAAGCTGAATAATTCACTGCAGCATGATGAAGTCTCTAGCCAGCTGGGTGTTCCATTAGTAGACTCACTACTCGACAGCTCTATTGCCTGGCAGGCGGGTGGAGGGAAGGAGAGCTGGGGAGATGACTATGCCTCTGTGAGGGGGGGGGGTCATCCCGTCCTCACTCTGCCCACTTCAATTACATCAGCCACAGGCTCTCTGAAAAGAGAATCAGGCACCGTCTGCCCATTTTGCTTCAGACGAGCCTCCGTCCACCACGCCCAACATGTGACAGCCACTCAGCTGTTGCAGTGCAACCTCAAAGGACCCCGGTGCTGGACATCTGATGGCAGCGGGGGGAAAGGAAGAAAAAGCATGTCTTCTAAGCGTCTGACAGCGCAGACTCTTGACATCCAATTCCTTCTGCTGTATGACCTAAATTTTAAAAATACATATAAATATAATATAGTGGTGGGTCTGAACTGGCTGCCGAAGTGAATGACCCCATTCTCGTCCAGATGGCTAACATCGGTGGGCAGTTTTGTCCAGGACAAGCTGATGAAAAATTCCGGCCTGCTGTGGCATCATCACCAGTTTAGCTCATCTAAGCTCCCCTGGCAGAGGAGGCAATGAAACGAATGGACATAACACATCAAACGCTGCTTGGCTGTGACTAAAATCTACTTTCCTGTGAGGCATCAAAGCAAAATAGGATTTTCTGCTGAGGGATATCTCCCTGCTTACTGTCTCTCCCTCACATGCCAATTATCTGCGATGGTTGATAGTCGGGGCATGAAACGTGAAACAAGCACAGACCTGTCAGCGGGTTACTCTACCGTACAGGTGAGAATGCACGGCAAGAATTCCACTTCTATTGGACTTAACGTGGCATCCTCGTATTACTCGTTAATCTATCATATCTTGTCTGAGGATGGTCACTTTGCTATCAGATCCAGATATCACTCTGGTTAACCTTGCCTGCATTCCCAAGGCCTGTCTCCTTCTCTGTGCATAGACCCTGTCAATTGTTGCCCTCGGTGACGGAGCATCCAGCCTTACCTTGTGCTGCCAGCCAACCTCATTCATAACGTCATCACCTTCACTTGGCCATGTCATGGCTCTTAGGGGAGATGGATGTTGCCCACCCAAGGACAGCTGGGTAATGGCCCTCATCCTGACTTCAAGACTGGGTGCAATCACCTGCCACTCTCAATCTGTGTGCTGCAAGCCAGAACTGATAGACAATGCAATAGACAACGCAAAGAGGAAGAGGAAGTAAAGGAGCTCCATCACAGGAAGTGATGAGCTCTAAAGCAACTCACAGTTTAGACTGTAAACCGAAATAATACAGTTTTCTGCATGCTGGTGTACCAGTACTGACAAGATATTGATATTACATTGGGTGACCAGTTTAAACATGGTCAAATGCCTAAAAAATATAGTTTACTTTTGAAAGCTCTATTTTGTGATATTTCAATATTAACCTTTCTTTAATATGAAGTAACTGCCAGTTCTACTGATCCCACTGAGAATCAACACCAAACACTAAAGCTCGGTGCAGCTTTCAGTTGCTGTCTTTGGTGGCTTGTTTTTTCCTAATTTTCAAGACCATGTCCTGTTCCTCCCAGTTCACCAACTCACAGAATACATGGTGCATAAAACAGCTTTATTTATTATTTAGTTGCTTGTACTTAATTAACCATATTGTTAACGACATTTACTGTGTCTGGTGGATGTGTAAACAGACAACTGTTAATCTTTTGAACTTAATGATATTGTATTTCAGGGCTTGTTGTGTATTTTGGTGAAATTGCTTAAGTCCCTGATTTAAATTTTTCTTTGAATCTGTTTAGTTATGAAATGAATTAATATTTAATTGCCCTTCACTTGTCTCACTTGTCATTCATTTTGCTTGCATGCAACCTTTGATAACAACACTTGAGCAATTCTTTTTGACAACCCAAACAAAATCATAACCTCAGAATGAGCATGCAGACAACACCACTATCATCACACTACTGATGTCCTCTGGTGAAAATATGTTAAATAATTACCATTGGTCTAAACAGCAAACACTAACTGTGTAGAAACAGTTTCCCATGGGTCTGTCTCTGCTGTGCTGATACACTGGAACCGTGCAGACCAAGTTTGTCCGCTTCAAGCTAAGGATGCTTGTATGGTGCAAGTCTAGACCCCTCTGATTAAAATTTAACATCTGCCAAAGTTCTGTGAATCTTTCAGTTTCCCAAGGGGCACAGCATGATGAGTCTACTGAACACTAATGAACATATAATGAGCTACAAATAGCTCTCCAAATGGTCTGGTTCCTATGCTGCTTCCTGTGTCCTTAGATTCATCTCAACTGGAAAAAAAACAACATCAAAACAATAAAACATTATTAGTTTATACAGTAACAGAGTAATATGCACAAAGAAACAGATTGATACTCCGGTTACAACTACAGTAAAGGTCTAATAATAGAGATGTGTAGAAGTGTCAAACACAGAGGAAGTAACAGAGCATATGTTTCCATATCTTTTTTGGAGAACAAAAACGTTAACACAAAATGGTACACTATGTTCAGGGTGGGGATACTGTTGGAACAACTGCTTGCTATGTAAAAATGCAACTGAACTTTTACTGTTTTAATCCCTTATGTCTTTATTAATAACAGTGATGACAGCATATCCATGACTAGAGGCGCTTCCTCTTTGGAAGATTACTTCTGAAATCTCTTAATCCGTCACCAGTTAGCTGTTTTCCACACACCCCAACAACAGTAGTCTCTGCATATGAGGCAGGCAGCTTTCTAAAGGGTTTGGACTCTCTCCAGCTCTGGGCAGAGGGAGAAAATGACAGAGGGATGACAAAACACAAATGTAGGACAGAGGGAAAGAGGTAATCATAATGCTATAATTCATCCCTTCTCTACCTCCAATATGCTACCTTTATGCTTTGCCTATTAATAAGAAAGCACTGACTCAAGTGCTGAGCAGATGTCCATGGTGAAAGAGCAGCTTTCGATTTCCAGAGACATTTTAATTGCTACTCATCAACAAAAACCCATGTAAGCAGATTTGAGCTTGATTGCTTTTCGGGTTAAATATAAAATCCCTAACAATGTTCTTCTGGATTCAATTCTCAGAAATGTTTGTCCCCGTTTGGAAAATATGCTCTAGGTTCAACATTTTTAATAACCACATAAATGAGCGGAAGAGCAAAGTGTGGCAAAGAGAGCAATGGAAAAAAAACCCTCAGATATCCACCGAAGCTTCTGCTCTACTGGAGAGATAAAAAATAGCTGCTGATAAAAAAACTGAACATCAGATCTTCGTGGAGCAACAAGGACTAACTTTCTTCAAATCATCCACTGGAACAGCTATAAATGTCATGTTTTCTTCGCAGATTTCACATTGGTTTGTTCATTTGTGGCTTTTCTAATCACCCTGTTGCTTGCATAACAGAAGTTGATGGAAACAATTATATTCACATTTTCTTTTGAAGATCTTCTGGAAGTTTGTTTTTAAAATGTGGAGACTTGGCAAGACGCAGTACATCAACCTCATAAATCATTCTCTATCAACTCCTATTTTAATTGATATTTCATTAAGTCATCCCATCACTTTGTCTTAGGTTAAAATATGGAAAAAATTGGAATCTAAATAAGGAGTGGTGGACCACCATAACATTGTGCAGAGACATTCATGGTCCCCAGAGGGAAAAGGCCAGAAGGTTAGAGCATCATTTATGGTACATAGTGTGTTGCTGCACAACACTGCCATGCATCACAGTTGGGTCTAAATCCTGCAGAGGAGTTCACTCTTACTTCCTGGTTAAGTCACCACAGTGACCACCAGAGCATTGTTTGGGAACATTCATGAACTCCAAGGGGATAAAGCCTACTGAAAATGGTTACCCCCTAACTTTACTAACTAGTCTCTGAGTATGTTCACATAAACACTGGCATAGACATGAATTCTTCTTTGAGGACTGATATAACTTTGACCTGATCATTGCTCCAACGTTTTGGTTTAGAGCTAAATATCCAAAATCTGCCCTGAGTTGGAGAGAGTCCAAATCAAACAATCCTGATTAGAAAATTTGTGCATGAAAAAAACAAAAAACAAAACAAAACACTAAACTAAGATGATAAACAAGTTAAACACTATGTTTGCTAAAGATAAACATGTTAGCATGCTAATGTTAGCATTTAGCGCAATGCAACACTGTGTAAGTAAAGTACAAAGTTCAAAGTGAAGAATGCGTCTCCTATCACGGATGCAGATTGGAAAACAGCATTGATTGCGTCCTTGTACTCTTTGGATCTTTGATTACATACTGTGACTCATAACTGATGAATCCAGTCAGCTCACAGCTGATGGGAAACATTGTGGATGACTTCACCAGGTAGTAAGAACAAACTCTTCACTGCAGGGACTAATTTATGTCAGCCTCAACTGTGACGCATCTGGCCGTGTTGTGCAACAAACAATGATGCTCTAACCCTCTGAGACTGTGTTTGCAATGTTCCTCTGCCCCATCCAAACATCTGAAGCTCATTTCCAGCTCACCTTTGCTTGTGAGTAACTGTATACGCATATTGTGCACCTATGTAGACACATGTTGCTCTTTTGCTCTATTTTAATGTTACGCTTAAAACAGCACTGAAATACCACACCACTGACTCAAGACCAGGCTTTTATTGAATCATATATCATATCATATTGCTTTCTGCTGCAGATAGTAAAGTTCCACAAATCGACACCGCCACAGGTGTTAAGATCGGCACAAGTGTATTTTCTTCCTGCAACATGGGCACCAGAAGCAAAAATGACAACTGTGTGGATCTGAAACTAGCTGCCTCCTATGAGTGTCATTTGCATTTCATGATGTCCAGAGTGTATTAAGATCAGTGTTTAAAGCCTTATATTTTTGTGTGATTAGTGAACGATAGCAAACACTGAATCAAGCAAAACCAACAAGCTAGATGATGAGGTGGCATTATATAAGGAACTGAGAGATAAGATGAGAGCATAGCTGGAGATGGTATCTACGGTTATTCTGTGGGTTATGCATGACACAGTTATTTATAAAAAGGAGGAAGGATTTATCTCCAGGTAACCGTACTTCAGACTGCTTTCTAAAGCAAGTTTAACGTGCGTGCACAGAGTGAAATTGAGGGGGAATGTTTTTTTTTTTGTTGTTGTTGTTGTTTTCAAAGTGACAGTCATGCAAACAGGATACAGACAAATGTTGTTCGAGCATAGTGAAAGGGGGGCCGATACGCTGAAGCAGGTGATGGCAGGCTGAGAACAACGTGCTGAGATGGAGGTGAGAAACTGCCAAGAAAAATCATATTCTTACCGTGCTGTTGCTGTGACAGACTTGAGCACCCAGGAGTGATGGAAAAAAAGACATTAGAGAGGAGGGGTCTCTCCTCCTCTGCCTTTCATACTCTGCCTCTTTCATACAGGAGCTTACCTGGAAGAAGATAAGAATCTGCCTGTCTGGATGACAAAGGACTGTTGTTTGCAGGCTATCGCCCACTGTATATTCTCCTGTATCTTTATCTACAGTGCTAGATAAAATACAGTAAACAGAAAAAGAATGACAGATGCAGGGCGGTGAAGCTGTATGGCAGCATTTTCTCTTATGAAAATGAACTCTGACCTTTAAATTATCTTTGAAAATAGTCGCTGACCACTGCTTTTAATAGGTGATCTATAATCCTAACATGACTGTGAAGATACGTCACCATGACATAATGCTTTTGGTTTAATATGCTGACATTAGTGTTAGAGATAGGGATTGGAGTGGAGGTGTGTGCTGCTGTGAATCATGCACACAGTGATTCATGTGGTTACACAACATCTAAAAGTGCCTTGTTTTCCACAGTTATGGTTCCTTGAGTGCATGTGACCACCTAAACGTGTCATTAGAGTACAACAGGTTCACATTGTAAACACTGCTGATAAATACATTCATTAAAGAGGAACTACGCAAGATTTGCACCTTAATTTCACAGCTTGTGGTGGTTCATGGTGATGGTTAAATGACTTGTTACAAAGAGAATGGAGGGTCTCTGCCTTCCACTTAGCATCTCTTGGCCAAACACCAACCTTTGCCTTCTTGATGGTTTTGTTGAAAACAAATGCTGAGGGGGAGGAAGTAGGGTTAGCGGTGAGTTCATGACAATGAAAATATGCACTGTAAAACTGTAGGTGGAGCTCTGCAGAGAAAAAAAGCAACCAAAAACAGAGAAAAGGTGATCAGACTTGCACAGTCCCCCTTTAAATAAATCCATAGGTGTGCAGAAGAAACTACACGTGTTAAACTAAGGATTCAGAAACAAGCAAGAAATTTCCAGCCTGTGCAGAGTGGAGCAGATCAGTTCTCATGGACCTCTGGGCTCAGCTGCTCCTCTTCCACAGGGATGTGGATTGCATTTGTTGTTTCCCCCGTTATCATCTTTTATCTTAAATAGAGATTAATTGCCATCTTGTCTGGAACAAGGCTATTTTATCCTTGTTAGTTTTAATTTGAACACCCTCACAACTAGCCAATAAGGCTGCAACTTGGTCTCACAGCAGGAAGAAAAAAGCCACTGCTGCCAAACAGAGCAGATCAAAGAAATCTACAAAATTATTTTTACTGTTAAAAATAAAAAAAAGAGACTGAGAGTGAGAGTTAATTATTTGTTCTGTAAAATACTGAAAATACATAATACAAAATACAAAAATACAATCTTGAAGCTGAAACTTGGACCGTCTTTTGCTTGACAATAGGTTGTTTTAAAAATTACATTTAAATTGCGTTTGAATTCATTTTCCACTCAGCTGATTACCGTAAATTCTCAAATAAAATATACTGTTATATACTGGCTGGGTCTGGCTACAGGGTTCGAGCAAATAAAAGCCGGTCCCAATTAGAAGCCGGGTCTATTTCTATTTTCTGTGCAAGTTCTGGTGAATGTACAAAACCTCTCAAAGCCCACGGTCGCCTGTTTGAGCAGTTTCTAAGCTGGTTAATTTGTGCTAGAGTTCTCTGTTTCTACCTAAACCCGGTGCATCTGGTCATGTTTTTCGGGCCGGCCTGACCCACTGAGAACTCCAACTGACCCAAAGAAACTGGAATTTATTTACAAGATGTTTAATCACTGCCGATTAAACTTGAGTTTGGCAGTTGAAGCAAATAAAAGCCTGGGCTTCTATTTGAGAATTTACAGTACTTCTTTAACTTATTGTGACCAAAAACACATCTATATACGTTTTTTGCTGTGTAAGCAGCAATGACCCACGGTCGGCATGGGAGCATCTCAGCTGCAGGTGTGCTGGACCTTTGCTGTCATGGTAACAAAACTGAATGAGCTACATGAGCTGGACCTTCACTATAATGGTGTCAATAGGAAAACAAACAGGAAACGATGCAGACAACTGGTTTCACACAGGAAACAAACAGCAGTCTAGCCTCCTTCACCCATCACCAGCCTCCTGGTGCAGACTTTGCCTCTTCACTTCCTCCTTTGCTAATAATAATCACTGCAGCTTCTACAGGCCTCCTGACGGTAAAACATAACTATGAGTGGTAATAAGCTGCTTGCACTGATGACCTACAGGCTCATTTTTTTCTACAGGACGGCCTCATCTCTTCCTCCGTCTGTTTCTCTCATGCCCACAATCAATTTTCATTTCATTTTCCTTTCATCCATCCTCTCGCAGCAACCAATCTGCTCAGCCCTTATGAAGTCATCATCATTCTCCTTTACCACGTTCCTCCCCCTGATACCCACTGACAGCTCCCTTCTACCCATTGTAAATATTTGTTTTCCCAACAAATGTAGGGCACAGTGTTGGAAAGCTGACATCCGCCCCCCCTGTGTGCCAAACACCCCCTAAGGAGCTGCACTTACAAGTACTGGAATCAAACACATGAGACATTACTGAGATGAGTGGGTGGGTGCGGGTCTGTGTGCATTCAGAAATGACACACAGCTTAGGCCGTTGAGGAGGAGCATGGATAATTAGCATTCACTGAAATCCAGAGTGTGTCTGGCACCGTGATATGTGTCTCATAACCCCACACAGCACCGTGTTCCTGAGCAAATTAGAAAGGGGATTTTCATGTCGCCATTAAAATACTGTGCAAGAGTCAAATTCTAGCCTTGTAAGATAAGAGCATATATGCATCAATTTCTCTTTGCCAATATATCCAAAAGGACATCAGATAAGATCGAGCGCTGGAGCACCACCGCTGCTTCAGATTCATGCGCGCCCCGTGTATTTCTGGTGATAAAGAGCAGGCTGACGTGCAGCAAGGCTCCCTTGTTTCTGACGGAAAATCTGTTTCTATTAGTCTTTATCACATCCTCCCTTTTTCAAAATGTCAACTTTTTCATCTCTGCCAGCATTTTTTTGTCCAATTACAAAATTGGTTTGAAAATAAATAAAACAGATGGACGGACAAGCATCTACTTGATGAATTAATGACGGTGTGCAACTAAAACACTTGAAATGCCATGGTTACAGTGAAATTAAAGGGAACACAGGTCTGTTAATTACAGGTCTGTGATGGGCGGAAATCTCCGGTCTCTATCCAGCCTGAACTACACATCCTGACTTTCCACCTCACTAAATGTTGACGCACTACGACTACCTGTGTACTGTTTTAATGGGACTATTTCTTAGGTTTACATGGCGACCGATGATGTAGTTAAATGTAAAATAATTTCAACAGACATAAACATTATGGACAATCTGTATTTGTTCCAGATTACCTGTCATTTTATTTCACAGTATTTGAAATGCTATTAGTTTATTGTAACCCTGATACAATGATATTGATAAAGCTCATAAAAATGCACTTTAACATATACATATGGTATAAAAGGAGCGGAAATATGAACACTAGTATGCAGCACTTTACTCAGATACATCGATGAACCTACAGCTGCCTGTGTCACATACAGCTGTAGAGTACAGCTGTACTGACCAATGGTCTATCAGTCCAGTGTAAACAACCCATCCAAACAGATGGGACGTGGCTTAGAGTCCAGCTTTGGTCTGCTGAAATGGTGGCTGGTTGCCGTTTACGTTAATAAAAGGTTTCGTCATCTTGAAAGCCCCCATTTGTTTTTTCTATAGTGTAAACAGGACCAGTGTGTGTGTGTGTGTGTGTGTGCCCCAGATCCCTACCAATACAGCTCTGCACCAAGGTCAACATGGAGGCCAACTGTACATTGCACTGCATTCAACAAACAGAAAGGATTCCTCAAATAGAGACCATGACGACTGAAAAAAGGTCTTCTAGTCACATGACCAGAGGCAGGAACACACAGCAGAGGAAAACTCCCACTCCTCTGTCTACACCCAGTGAATCTGTGTATTTTTTAGACATATAAAAAAAAACACAACACATTCTACGCTGTGTGTTATTATAAAAAAAAACAATTAGATTTCATGTATGTGGCTGTTAATTTTATTATTGATTCATCAGTCAATCAATAATTCTGTCATTGAGAAGTATGAAGCAATCCAAGTGCCTCTCTTTATCCTTATATGAATATTTAATGATTCAAATTAATATTAGGGGTGTGTATCTATTACTGAGGTGGAACCCTCAAAAACTCAGCAAATCTGCGTCAATAAGACTGCATGTGTGACCAAATCACTGAGACGCAACAGGCTCGATACTCATCACAAGAAACAGCAGTGAAACTGCTGCCTTTCAGCTGTGCGTTATGCTGCTCTTACATCAGATTTTCCACCTATGGAAATTGCAAAAAACCACTCCAGAGCCACCGTTGGTTACATGACATTTTCCATTTTTCAACTTTACATCCTTCCACGCTGTGGTGTTTTATCTCCCTCTCTAGAACCTCTGCTGTACATCCCCATCATCCCATTGAGTCTCCAGAAGAGGAGAGGAAGGAAGGAGTGGGAGTGAGGGGAGATGCCCTCTCCTCGGTGCCTTCACGTACAGTATCGATTTCGATGAAAATGGCATATGCGGCAGAATCACTTTTCCATTCATCACGGCCGTGGATGGGAGTAATGCCACATGCACCACAATTGATCACACTGGCAGAGGAAAAAAAAAAAAAAGCATGGCAAAGCCCCTCTCGAGAGCAACACACACACCCCACGCCGTCGTTATAATGTGATAGATGGTTTTATGGATAAATTAAACAATAAGAATGGAACTAATGCGCGTAATCGTTATGGGATATGACGGTGAAATGTGCGCTATAAAAAGATTTACGAGGACAGAGTCATGCAGCGTTCATCGTTTCTATGATCAAAATATTCATGCTTTTACAGTTTCCTCTGGTGTCGAATGCTACAAGTTTTTTTTTTTCACAAACCTTGACTCTTGGCATCGCCTCCTTTCTCTTTGGTTAGTATTGACTTCAGGCATCTAAATGGAAGGAAAAGGTTTCTGTGGTATTGGCAGAGCAGAGAACGGGGTATATAAGGGAATTGGCTGTCCAAAAGCCAAGGGTGAAAAAACACTGAAAAGCATGTGTTTCCAACAAGAGGCCCACTTCATAATGTGGCCTCAGGAATTACATGTAAAGTTGTAGTAAAAAAGAAAAAAAACAAAAACAAAAAAAAAAGAAGAAGAAAGAAAGAAACACAAGGCGGCTGGAGTTGTGGCAGCACTAAAAAGGGACAGATATAAAATAGTTTTCCAGATGAGAAAGCATCCTCGTCTCGCTCATCCTCCATTACTCTTTGTTTGAGTCTTATTACATGGAAATGAGCCCCTGGCATGGAGCTCTCTGTGTGGCAGCATTCAGCCCAGGAAGGTCACAATCACAGTGAAAAACCCACCACCGCTGCCAAAGAGGCAGAGAACCACGGAGTC
>OMNW01006015.1:15385-25530 GCA_900303245.1 Selene dorsalis | reverse complement strand
ACCGGGAGAGGAACAGGTACCGGAACCGGAACCGGGACCAGAACCAGAACCGGGACCTGGACCAGAACCGGGATCGGAACCGGGACTGGGGCCGGGACCAGAACCAGGACCGGGACCAGAACCGGGATCGGAACCGGGACCAGAACCGGAACCGGAACCGGGACCAGAACCCGAACCGGAACCGGAACCGGGACCCAAACCCGAACCGGCACCCGAACCGGGATCGGAACCGGGACCGGGACCCGAACCGGGACCGGAACCCGAACCGGGACCGGAACCCAAACTGCAACCGGGACCCGAATCGGGATCGGAACCGGGACCGGAACCCGAACCGGAACCGGAACCGGGACCGGGGCTGGGACCCGAACCGGGAAGTTTTTCCGCACATTTTTCCCATATTGACATCTTTCTGACGACCACTCTGAAACTTGGAGAAATGCATAAAAACAACTTATAGAAGCCATTACAATGAAGATATGGTGAGGACCAGCCTACATGTCCTCACTTTACAAAATGGTCCTCACTCCAAAGGTTTAAAATTCACACCTGTCCTCACAATGATAGGAGTACAAACAAACACACACACACACAAGGTCTATGTGTGTGTAGGAGTTTATTCACCACAAGTAGCTACAAAACTGACTATATCCATCTCTGTACTTGTCTGTCTCCTCTGACTTCAGCCTCTTCCTCTCTTTCTTCCTGCCAGCAAATGAAAAAAGAAATCTGACACCCACACACATACACACACAAAAGTTTTCTAATATTTCTTCAAGTGTAACAGTGAGTTATCTGAAGTACTTCAGACAGATTAGCTATCAGACATCTTTCCATCTGAAGGCTATTTTGCGAGTGAGGCCCCTTTTTATAAGGGTCAGCTACTGATATTTCCTTGCAATAACTTTGTCAGATGGCACACAAATACTGACGACCAGGTGAAGATTCAACCAGAAGATACCTGTAGAATGACACGGATGAATTACTTCATTATTTAAAACAACATTATATATGTTCTGGAAATCAAGCTAGCACTAGCATTAGCCTCAGCAACAATTCAACAGCCCCTCCCTCTCATGCTCCAGCTATTGAATTGGATTGGAGTGGAGCAAGAAAACCTTGATCATGGTTCTTAGGTAGTGCAGAACAGGCTGTTGGTATATTGTGAGGATGACTTCTCCATTCTTTATTGCAGTGAGTTACTGTTTAGCTTGGCCAATGGTGATAAGTCATTTAAGTTTAGACAGTGATTCTCTAATAGCTGAACTAAAAAAAGGGGAATGTCATGGTGACTGGATAAAAATGCTATAGTAAGATAGACATGTATTGAAGGGACAGGCAATGACAGCATGATGAATATGAAGTAAACTGATTGAACAGAGGATTAACAAGCCATAAGACTGACAGGGTAATTTGGCCCGTCTGGTTGAATTTTCACAATGGCTTGCAAAATATTCCGCTATAATTTTAATAATCATTTCCTGCAACTTATCTAGGGTTAGTTGTCAAAGGTTATATTGGCATCACATTGCTGTTTGAAATTAAACTCCATTATTTCTCACATGTCTTGGAAATTACAGCTGTAATTTTGCAAAACGGAAGGTCTTGGTTCCACCTCTTACAGGAAAAGCCACCTAGTGTGACAAAATTACTGCTGCAGTAAAAGTAAAGAACATTAAAAGTTTTGAGTCATCAACACTTTGCATGCTCTGCAAGAACGAGGAGGACATGGGTTTCTGGTTAAGACACTTTTTTCTGCAATAGGAAGGTTGGACTTTTTTGGAGAACCTGATATGATGTTAGTTAATGTTTCGGAAATCAGCAAAGCAACATTTGCCTTCTTGCCTCTTCCCTGTGGACTTTCATACATCCCTGTTGTTTCCATTTTTTCAGTTTTTTGCTTCTGTTTTTTTTTTTTAAACCTTGTGGGTTTTCATAAAAAGGGTGAAAGGTGAACGTTTTTTTCTCATAGAAAGAAATGAAAATACATTTGCAGAGGGCAAGCAATTCTCCCTGAAAGCATGCACCCATACAGAAGTGCAGTAACCATAATAGAATGCTCACATTTTCTTTCTATTTTCAGTTGATCTTTTAACATGCAATGTTTCAGCACAGTGTAAGTGACGACCAGGTGGAGTAGTAGAAACCTTTGGCCACCACCATCCTAAAGTTGTGTAACTTTTAAAGCTGTCTTTTTTTTTTGATTTGTCTTCTCACGTTCTTGGATGAATTTCACTTTTTGTAATTTCTAACAAAAGAAAACGGGGGTAAGAAACATTGGCCATCATCTCCATGGCAACAATTCTCTTTATCACTACAGTGATGGATAAACCTTTAATCTGTGATACGTGGATCAAAAGAGGAGAGATGGCATGCCGTAAGAAGAAATTGAAATGAAAATAATGATAGGCTGGAGCTGTCATGATAGAGGAAATTGGGGTTAATGAGAGTGCAGATTATTTCCCTCTACTCAGAACGGCACTGGTAAATGGCTTATTTACCCTGAAGTACTCACACACACAGACACCAGCACACACATCCTGCTGGGTCAGTAGATAATGAGGCCTTGTGCCAAAAATGCTTCAAAAAATTCATAACACGGCTCTGGCATGAAATGAGTGGGTAAGAAAAATGCAGCTGACAATCAGCAGTGCCCTCTTGAACATCACTTTGTTGACATTTTTGTTGTGTAGTCATATTTGATTGTAGAAATGTCTCCTGTGGACAACTGGAGGATATTCATGGAACACATCAACAGAGAGATTTCTTAAAGGTAGGGTTGGAGATCCTGGAAAAACGGTTCTAGCAGGCCACATTTTGAAAATACACAAATCAAAAGTCCAAGCCCCTTTCCTCAGACTTCTCTCTGAATCCACGCCTCCAGAGCACAGGATTGCTCTGCATTGGGTTGCTCCGCGAAGGCAATACCTGTAATCCCAATTAGAGCAATGTGGCTCTCTGCAATACTGTTGTGCGTAGCGGAGCTTCACTGTGCAGCATCGCTAACTTTCCGCCAGCTTTTTCTCATGGCTTATTCAAGTGAAAGAAAACACCTAATATCATAGTGAACCATCCAGCATCCAGCGTAAAGGTACATTGGCACCTACCAGACTTCAGTGTGGTATAGTGGATTACTAGCGTATCGTAACTCTACGAAGACTTGCGATTAGTGCGTGGAGAGCAGTACATGCAGAGGAGGGAGGGACAGAGTTGGCAGTATGACTGACACATCACGATCCAATTGACTTGAACGCGGCGTTCAAGATGATTGGATGGTGTTTTTCCAGGATTGTACGTTCCATGGGTGACTGACTTTTTTCAATTTTGTGAGAAACCATAAATGAATTGGTTGCAATCAGGGTGTGAAGTGGATTTTAAGCAATTCAGTAAAAATGCTCCAGAACTAGATCTCCAACCGTACCTTTAGTGTGGTGTTCAAAAAAAGACCAACAACAAAAACTACACAGCATAGTAAATGCTCAGTATTCAACCAGCAGTAGATGCTGCCTGTAAGAACTTGGAAAACTGACTTGTCATGAGTTTTTACAATGTAGCTCCAAATTTTTTAAAACCTGATCTAATGCAGCATGTCTCCAGCTGAGAGATGCATACTTTTAAAGACAATATGAGCATTGTTCTGAAAATTTACACGCCAGCAATTTAGATGGCAATGTGTAATTAAGATTTATCTTTGTCCCTTCACTGTCCTCATTTGCCACATCTCCCCTCCCTTAGCCTCAGTGTGAAATGTTAAGGGGTGTTAAATTCTGCCTAAAATGGGGGCAAGGACCATCAGGGGTGTGCTATTTGACTGGCGGGTGCCACTCAACAAGTGTGGCCTGATATTAACATTCGTTTGCATGTCAACATTGTTATGCAGCGCTGACAGGGTGCCATCGCAGCTGACTGCAGAAACCACGCGCACACATGCACAGTTTTCACACTTGCGTATGTGTGACTGTCTCCAAGAATGAGTGTGTGTCACTTCATAGACTGGAGAACCCTCAGATCATTATAATGAAGCAACATACACACACACACAGTGAAACATACAGTTAGAAATACAGCTGCGCAAGTTAAAGCACTAAAGCTGTTATGTGTGTTGACGCAACCATCATCACTACACACACCCACTCAATCAAGGATGTAACAAAGTATGTGGGCTCACTCATATAGGATGTTAACTTAGACAGAGAGCTTTTGAAAAATTTCTGGAGTGTATTATACATGTGTATTGATGTGAACATCAGTTGCGATTTAAATTAGATTCTAAGAAGGCCTTTGAAATGGCAGCCCAAGAGGAAGCTATTGATTTGCCAATCTGTATGCATGGCTTCTCTATAGGCGATGAGTTTCTAATGCAATCACTCTGTACAAAATACATGTTTTTTTTTAAGAAAATGGAACAACAGGCCAAGCACTTCAGGCTCATCACTAAGCTATTTTTTTCTTTAGAGCTTATTATTATAACTTTAATATTGTTCTGACTTTATGGATAGACAACATAAAAAAATAAAGTGCCCAAGAGGGTGCCTCCTTTTGCAAGTTTTACACTCACATCTCTTATCAGGATTTTGTGTCATGAAATAAATGCTCTTACACATCAAAAAAGATCACATTTTATTTAATCTTTTAAAAACAACATATATCGACAGAGTAAAGCCAGCCTAGCTTTCTTATGCAACCAGTTTGATTATGGATCCAAACAATGAGCACGCTTAAATGTAAAAATGATCACAAACAAATAAAACTCTGATATTTGTATTTTCCATTGTTCATTATCACTGCACCCAAAATCCTCATTTTCCTCTGACCCTTGGCTGTATTCCATTGAGTTATTAATTTGCATTTTAAAATGTCATCAGTAATGTCAGTGTGTCTCCGTGCTGTGGCATACATTCTGAGGGGGCTCACTCTTATTCACTCATATTAAAGGAGATGTACTTGATCATCTTTTCTCATGGTGAGTCTGTATCTGACAAAGATGACAGGATTCTCACCTGTCATTAAAACTGTGTTACAGGAGTGTATATATGGGTTGTTTAGATTTTCTAAATATGACTCAAAGGTAGACCAAATGAAGTGTGACTCATTAGTAATGCAAAACGCAACCACAACAACAAATGAATGAAACAAATGTTTCTTCATTTTCACTTATGTTCTGACTTTTGAATTTTGTCTCGTAGCTTTTATGTTAGTGTTGTAGCTTTTGGATTGTGTCGACCCATCCGGGCCACCACCACACCACCACAAATATGCTTCCTTCTTTCCTTCCTTCCATCCTTCCTTCCTTCCTTCCAAAGCTAGGAAATTGGGCAGTCAATTGTGCACCATGTGAGCTTGATTTGTAAGCATGATGGCAGAGGCTGTATTTCAGCCTGTGATTTAAGCCCTCCCAAGCATATCAATGAATACTGTAGAAGTTAATTATGATGCAGGAGTGATGTTAGAAATTTCTCTGGAAGTTTGACACTTTTCTGGTCACTTTGAGTCTGGGTGATAAAGGAACATCTCTCATTTGGGGGAAAATGAGGTTATCCACTGTCATAGAGGAAAGTTAGATGATGAGAAGGTTGATACGGCTTCCATGTCTATGAAACAAACAGTTAGCTTGGCTTAGTGTATGGGCTGGGAGCAGCTAGCCCAGAATGGTCCAAATGTAAAAATAAATAACATTATTGGTGATGTGGGAAAAGGACACCTCTTGGCAGCCATTTTGGCATTGCCTCTGGGCAGTTATTTAGGCCAGGCTGTTCCCTATTAGAGTGGGAGCCCTAACTGTACTCTCAAGATTCATGAAGAAATCAAAACTGCACTAATAGATTCACCTGTCATATCTGATAAAAACGGTCTAAACGTTCAGTGACCTGGCCCTATAATTAGGTTTAAAATACTTTTCTCTCCACATTTCAGACTGATGTTTTACATGTGCTGGGTTTTGCATATTTTTGTTCGGCTGTTATAAGAGGAAATAGCGGGTCATATGGCCCACCTATACAGACTATTCTATTCTGGGCTTCTCTTATTCTCTGTAATTACATGCGGAAAGTATTTTGACTTCGTGTGCTCTTTGTTGGTTGCCTGGCAACCTCACAGTGGTATTGATTTTGTCATCTAACTAACAGCATATTAATATATGCATACACATATTTCCCAAAACATCAGACTGTTTACTGTTTTCTCACTTCTTAGCACACATTTTCTGCTCAGTCATGTTGTGTTTTTTTTTTTGGTGCAGTTGTATCAAAACAAAGTATTGATACAACTGCAATTAATATTCAGTTTGTATCAAATTAGTAATGATATGACATTAACAGTAGTGGTGAACAACAATCCAGATCAGTGTAAATTTCCTCAGACGTTTTTGTTTTTATGCTGGTATTTAAAGTTGTTTCATAGGCTACGAATGATTACAGGCTGAAGTTAAGATGTCCAGCAAAAAGACAGATATTTGATGGTTTCTGTCTGTGATCAAACCATCGATGGCAGCGAGTTTTACCTGATCACGGGCAGAGTGGGACGGCTCTTCACATGCGGTGGGATGATGCCGCATTCAGGACTGAAACACGAGACAAACCCCGTTCAGTGGTGATTGAAAATAGGATGCGCTATTTAACCCTCAAATATGGTACGTTACTGTATTTCAACAGACAGGTGAAATCTTGCGTTATTATTTGATTTTTTTTAATGTGTTATTGTTTCCAGATTAATCGCATGCATTAACGCGTTAACTTTGACAGCCCTAGTTAAAATATATATTCTGAACGTGCTACTTGAAGTTGTCCTGTAATATCCCTTCTCACCATGACTCACTCTGGGCATGAATCAGAATAAGAAATTCAAAATCACCCAGGGAAATGGAACAGAAAAATGTTTGCATGGAAATAGATTTAGAAATGATCTTGACGCTCTGCTTTCTTACAACAACTCTAAACATGGACTTTTGATGACCACCTTTTTTTGACACTTATTTCATTTTATTGTACACTTAATAATCCATATTGACAAAAATACACATTTGCAGATTTATTGAAAATCTAAATCTGTAATTATCCTTGATATATGCGTAAGTGTACTGTGACAAACTGAACTAATTATACACAGATGGGATTGGCATGCTCTTGTGTATTAAAGGTCCCACAATTCACACTGGTTTTCAATACAAAAACTAAGTCAGTGAAGATTTTCAGGTCAGGTCATTCAGGTCCAGTTATTTCTAAGAGCTATATGCTTGTATAAGTTGTTGTGGTTCATAAAGGAAAAAAACAAAGAAATGAAATACAAGGAACTCTCTGTAGACCTTTAAGAGAAAATGATGGCAAGGAATAAATCAGGACAAAGGTGTTAAACCATTGTTAAGCTTTGAGTGTTCCCAGGAGCACAGTGGCCTTAATAATTGTGAAATTGAAGAAGTTTAGAACAAGGACTTTTCTAGTCGAGTTGACTGTCTGGCAAAAAAAAAAACTGAGTAACTGGGCAAGAAGCCACTTAGAGTTCAGTGCAAAAATGTCAAAAACATATTTTCACTTTATCATAAATTGATGTTCAAAACAATTTTTATCATTCAGTTTTAAATCTACAACAAAATCGAAACATCTGACTACTTCCTGGAGCTTCTAATTTGTCTTTCCTTTACATGTAGGTACTTGCATTTTAGATAGTTAAGGACATGGGTTAATATGCACAGGGAGGATGGCAAGATGCTGTGCAGTGATTCAGATTATGAGTGCTGCTGTCTGCCAACATTTAATTTAATCAATTAATATTAATAGGCTACCAATGATTTTCTTCTGCACATGGTATGAGCACAACAACACACATTATCGTAGAATTGTTTCAGGTCCGCAAATCCTCCCAGACCCTCTCCTCTATTCTTTAAAGGACATCAAAAGTTAACGTCAGTCTTCTTCTGCAACTCATTTTCCAACTCACCATGTCACCATTTTGGGCACAAGTTTTGTCATTGGCTCCAGCACAGAAAGGTGACGCCCGTGTTTCTACTCCTTACTGAAAGATTCAGTGAGCTCTGGTTGTTTTTTGCAATCAGAAAAAATAGCACCTAGCAAAACACCAATCTATTCACATAACATCTTCAGAGGTCAGAGTTAAGGCTGACAGGCCTTTCTTATATTTGCAAACAGCAAATTCTTCAATACAATCATATATCAGAATCAATTTGGCAATGGCATTAAGGTTTCATGAATTTTGCTCTGTGTCCGACCGTTTGACCTCTTTACCCTGCAATCTGATTGTAAACTATACTAAAGAGAGAAACTGGAGACATGCCTGTAATCGGTACTGTCACACAGACACAAAGCCTTGACCTGCTCACCTCACGGTGAATTAGACCCACACTTTGGGGACACATAAATCTGTGCAGAAAAGGGCATCGAGGAGCTGTGCTGATTTGTCGCCGACACCTCACAGTCCTCAGCAAACTAACCTTTAACAATGCGCTGTTATTGATAGTGGCACTCACTAGCACAACAGCTGCATTTGTTGCCTTTCAGACACATGCTAACATTCATGGGGAATCAATGTGAATATGTAAGATGGGGAATATTGGTTTAGGTGTTGTCATAAAATTGTTGTGTACACCAGCTCTGGATTTAACTTCAGATCAGTGGTTTACAATGAATATGTAGAAATCTGTCCGTCTCTGTCGTTCTCAATCATTTTCATCCATCTTGAAGTGACTGTGAGACATAAATCATACATTTGGCCTGAAGTACAGCACTTCAGCTCTGGTTTTCTGTTATTCACCTTGACTCTTTTGGTCCCAAAAAAAAAAAAAATCTGAGAATAATGCTGCATTCAGAAGTAACGCTACAGTCTGACATAATTGCAGAAGATCTTGAGTGAACTAGTACCGGCAGAAGAGGATGAAATTACCCTGTTGGTGAGATTTTAGCATCTAGGCAATAATTTGTTTTTCCATCTGCTTGCTCCCTTTTTGAAGCAGCTTGTTGTTTTAAAACAACTGACCTTTCTCTGTGTGAGTGAGAGAGAGAGAGAGAGAGAGAAAGTGAGTAACACGTGTTGTAAAAGTTGTTTCCATCATAACGTTTTCCGGACCCTTTGTGTAACAAATAAAATGTCAAATGAAACAAAATCTTTTAAAACTGACCAGTGAGTTAAGTCAGACAGCCCATTCAATATAAACCTAGTAACATGTGCTGCTGCACAGTGCATGAATAAAAAATGTCTGGGAACAGGCCGTAGAGGAGAATTAAGCCGTGATAGAGAAGGAATGACAAAAAAAGGGGTCTAGCTGGAAATAAATAAAATTAGAGCACATGTAATGTAGAAGAGTTTGCATTGTTCAGATGTGGCAAGAGGAGGAGTGAGCTGCAGAAAAAATGCTGAGAACAAATTAGAAAGAGGTTTGTAGGGGAAATCTGCAATAAAAGAGAAGAGCTGAAGAAGTTCTTGTCAATGAAAAACAGCCAGATGGAATACAGATAACAGACAAATGTGGTGTTGCAAGCAAAACAGTGTATCAGCAGAGAGGAGGAGACTGCAGTCCTATTTGTGCTTTTTTTGTAGCCTAGAGAGGTCTGAGTGTGTACTTTGTGAGGCTGAGAGAGAGCGGGACCATTTGGGAACTTGGTCTAAGTTGTTTGGTCTGAAATTGTGTAACTTTTACCCTTTTAAGTATAGCACTTTGTACAGTATGAACAACTCCTTTTAACCTTTCAATGTACTAAATTTCACCTTAAGCAGTGTAGATTATTTTCAGAGGTTTTATTTGTGTATGTGATTAGATGTTTGGGACCGCGTGACGTCTTGAATTATATATGAACCTGGAATGCATGAATATACAATGTATGCGTTTTTGTTTGAGCCTGACTTTTTGGGTGACTGTAATTGTAAGGATTTATTTATTATGCTATGGTGGTGAGTCCTTTCTGTGTCTGTCTGGGTTTGCGTGCATGTGTAGGAGTGGGTGTAGAGGGGGTGGAGGGTGTTAATGTGGATAACAGCACTCCACGGCAATGGAATATTGATAGGACATAAACATGACATCGTCAGACTGCAGTGCCCTGGAGGGCCATAAAACATGAGAAGGCTCTCACATTACAACTCCAACATCTGCAGTAGTCATTTACCCCACACCACTCCTCAGCAGGTGACATACACAGCCTGAG
>OMNW01006015.1:1211-14902 GCA_900303245.1 Selene dorsalis | reverse complement strand
CGTACAGCAGCAGTTGGAGTGGATCGAGGTCCGGCCGCGTTCACATAATTAACGGACCGCAGGTTCGACTGTAGCTGCGCACCGAGCCGCTACTGCAAATGTTTATGTTTTTGAATAAAATTTAATACATGTGAATTGAATAGTCACGGTCCACAACTACATGTCCAGTTTATGGTCTAGTTCTCAAATATCACTCATAAAAGGACCTTTTTAGCACCATTCGATCAGAAAGCAGTCATCAAAGATGGTTTGATTTTGTCATTTAAGCACTGTCCAGTTTTGTGAAATCACTGCAGAAAGGAATGTAAATTATAAGTTATGAAGTTATGGGGACCAGTTATTCTTTTTTATCAGTCATTCTCAGAAATGGTAAATGCAATATTTATAAAGCACCTCATTTAGATTTTATTATTATTCCTATTAATAATAATACAAATAAGAAAAAGAAGAAAACATGACAAATAGCTGTTGCTGCTGGCTGCTGTGCATCTGTCAGCATCATCAGGGTGGGGAAAGAGAGACAGAGCCCATTTATTTCAGTAGCTTACAGTATTCCACTTTATTGCTGATTATTCCTCCCAACTCCAACTGCTGGGTCCTATTTGTGTACGCTTTGATTTGTGCTTGAAAATTCATAATTTAGTTGAACTGTCAAGGAGGCAGACCATTAAATTATCCACATAACATGACAAATATCCACCACACACACCCACCCAAAAAACAGGGATGTTAATGTGTAATTAAGAGGAACAAAGCATTTGTTCTTCGATAACATATATATTGTAACAGTGTTGGTAAACTGTAAAAACATATGGCCCAAGGTGGTCGGAGCAGACTGACACCAGAACTTTGGTCTTAAAGGGACCATTTTTACCCGTGTTTTACAGGCGTAAGATTTCAACAGTGAGTGAGAGGAAAATAACAAAAGGTATAGCCCGTCTTCTTTGTGAATGTGGCATGTGATTGTACAGTTAACAAAGCTGCATTACCTTATCTGTGTCACAGACTAGGACCCCAGCATGACAGAAGAAAGAAATGAAACAGAACAGAGCACTGACTGAAGAAAATTCGCGCCTCTCTCATACAAAAAATCGTGAATGTCGGTCACTCAGGTCAGTGTGTTGGTTCTCACATTTGAAGAAGCCACTGACTTAGCATACTGTATGTATAAAGGTTTAGGCTAACAGAAACCACTGAGTCTGTTTCGCACCAGTTTGGACCTAGTACATTATGAACTGCCTGCTGCTGTGTGCACTGAAGCTCATAATTGTCAACTCCTGTATGGATTCATCAAATCACTCATAAGGCAGTTGGAAAAAAAAAAACAATTACATTGTGCCGTAGATTGAGAGATAATAAATGCACTAGTAACGTTAATGTTCCCTATAATGTAAAGGATGGTATATTGAAATGGATATACATTAACATGATGTCTATAAGTCTGTTTCTGTTGAGCAAAGATCTTTCAGAAGTGTTGTATCTGAGCAAGTGTTACATTGCTGAGTTGTAAGCGCTTTGGCAAGAACTGTGTTTTTTTTTCTGTGGGGTACTGACTGAAGTCTCTTTGTTGGAAATGCCCTTCCTTCTTACGTGTCCTTGAGCAAGTCACTGAACCTTCACTTCCAGAGACTCCCCTGCACTTGTCCAACTCCCTGAGGTTCAAGAGAGGAAGAAGGCAGTTTCTTACTGTTCTCATTGAAGTCTTTGTTATACAAGAACAGGTGATAAAGGAAAGGGAGAGATATTCTATTTTCCTCTGTTTGATGAGGTCCACCATCCTTAAGCAAGGTCTCGACTGTGTGACTGTTTCACTCTCATTCAGCAGCTTAAAACGCATATGTGCGTTTTAAGAAATATTTACATCCCAAATATTTCACACCCCTTCAATTTTTCCACATTTTGTCATGCAGTAGCTTAGGTGTGACTGGAGTCCATGCGTGGTCAATTCAATTGATTGGACATGTTTTGGAAAGACACATACATCTTCCATAGAGCACAGTGGCCTCCAGTATATTTACATGGAAGGAGTATGGAAAACGAGATGGTTACTTTCTCTGAGCTCCATCTTTTTATCATAGAGGTATTCACACTGTCAATATTCCCCATACATTGTTTTATTAGTGGTGGCCCACTACAATGTCAACATTCACTGCCACATATTGATTTTCTATTTTATTTACTATTTCAGATGGGGAAAATCTTATTTCGTTGGAGACTGCTGATTTGCTCAGCCCCTCCTTGCCCTTCTCACTCCCTCCCTCTCTCTTCGTGCACATACTCAATCAAAATATAATCATTCATGGGAGGAGGGATTGAGAAGGTTAGCATAGCTGCTTTTCAGCATTGACTGCTTATGCAAATAGATTAGGCTAATACTAATTAGCCAGTGTAACCTTAAGTAACTGGGAAAGGTGTAGCTGTATAACAATAAGAGCGATAATGCTGTACTTCAAGATAAGGCTGTTTTGATGGAAACCAAATATATATGTTGTCTGTTTTTTCTCACACTTTCAGCTATGAAACCTGTGAAATGGCCCGGCCATGAAAATATCGTATTGTGTGAACCTGCCTCCAGACTGATTATGCAATGTGCTAGCCCTCATGCATACTTGCCTTTAGTGGTATCAGTTTGCTAAAGTATAATTTTTTTTACCATTTTACAATTTTTATATCTATTCCTAACTTAAAACTCCACATGTGACAACTCAGTGTTTTAAAACGTAATCACTGAAATTCAATTCATTTAACTGTAAAATGTCACAGCTTACACACATTACCATGGAGGTGCATTATAAACACACTAGACATGCTTTGCAAGCTTACAGTGCCAGATGTCACATGTTATTAGAAAGACAGCCTGTTAAACCACACAGATGTTCTCTTGTGCAGAGGTGCTGGGAGGAACTTCAGGGAAGGCCTGTCAGACGTCACATGTGTCTTTACTGCGTACCGCCCTGTCAATCAAATGCTTCATGTTGTAGATAACAGTGATGTGGGGTCTGGGAATACTTGTGAATTTGAGTTGGTAGTGCTTGGGTTATTCTGAGAGGAAGGTTTGTCTGGTAAACTGTCAGCAGGACCATACAGAGTGGTCAACCAATTTGCACTGAACTGGGTGGAGGTATGAGACATGGGAGGAGGGAGGGACTCATTAAATTTTAGGTAAATTCTGGGTCATTTACCTAGACTTTGATTTTTTTTCTCTTCAGGCTGAAGTATGTTGTGTCAGACTGTAACTACAGATGCTTGTGCTGCAGAGGTCCGTGGCCTTGGTTTGCATGGCCTTGCTTTCTCAAACGTCCCTTTTAATGCTTTTAAACTACCACCCCACACACACACATATTTCAGTCCACCTGCAGTTCTCCAACGTTTCTGATGAAAACTGATGAAAATAACATTCAGTCAGCCGATGTTGACATCATGTTCTGTTTCTCTGTTCTTCATTTCTGTTTGTGTTGCTTCTCCTCTTTCTTCTTACTTGTCACAGTAGGTCCCTTGTCATTTGGAAACAATATTAATTTACCACTTGAAGTCCTTCAGCACGCTGTTCCGTTATCCTCTTAATTTGTTGCTCGCTGCGTCCTTCCCACCAAATCCTCTCTCTCCACTGTTTCCCTCCACTTCTCTATCAACTCGATATGTGCGCTTCCTCGCTGTTTTGTTTTTCTCTTTCTCACCCATTCTCACCCTCTGTCTCAGCCTCATGAGGGATTTCTCTCCATTGACTTGTCGCCTCCATATCTCCTCTCCGTTCCTTTCTCCCCTCAAGTTGATCGACATCGTTTTCTTTACACTTCATCCGTTTTTAGAATGATTTAAAACATACAGTACACACATCCCACTGCACTCTACAGGCCAGGCAGGCTGTAATACCCAGATCCCTACGTCAGGTCTCCTAGCAGGTGGGGTTGCAATCATCCACCAAACCTTCTGCAGTGTGAGTCCTGTGGGAAATGTGAGCCAGAAGTCAGTCTGACTATGTGACACCTCTTCAACAGCAAGTGGCTTTTGCATGGCCCTTGCAAAAATATATCTCTAAAAATATAAAAAAATAAAAAATCTTCTTTCACACACTTACCACAAGTGTCCCTGTGCATTCATGCACTGTTTAGTTGTTTATTTCTTCAGAGGCATTCTGGCAGAGTTGAAGCATGTAAAAGTGTAGGATATGCAAGGGAATACTTTGCAACTCAATACTTGAATAAGCAAAGGCCAGTTCTATTCATATAAACTCTTTCCATCAGCTTTTTGAACATCTCTTGTGGTACACCATCTTTACCACCTGACGTGAGAAGTCTTTATGATGTTTTGTCCTTTGCTTTACATTTCCAGTCTTTCTACTATAGCCTTTCACACTTAAAATGAAAACGTTCACCTTTTGTTTTTCCGCACGTATGTTCTTTATTTCCTTCTTCTTTCCTCTGATCTGTGCTCATGTACTGTGCTTAATACACCAAAAACCAATACAAACACAGAAGAAGCCTGATAGAAACAGAGAAACTCTCTTCTGCTGGGTGTTGTGCTTTCTCCCTGATTGGATAACTGCTAATTCAAATTCAGCATCAAAGTATGAATTTGTCCTGTGGGTGTGATTGCCTTTGTGTTTTGTGTGTGTTTGTGTACGTGTAAGTTATAGTAATGGTTGTTGAGGGTTATTAATTCTGTGTGTTGTTATTATCAAAGTGGAAACAGCTGCTACACATGGTTAACAGGCCCTCACTGTGCGTGTTTGCCTGTGTATATGAAATGATTTATATCCTACTGTTCCTACATGGTCCTCTCATTACAAATACAAGAATTTCAAGTCCAAAAGCATACAATTTTTGATGCACATTGTAAAGTAAGGCTGAAGACTATTAAGATCCTTACCTTATGTACGTCAACACTGATCTAATGGCAGCAACTCTGTGATCATAATGACATATGAGAAATATTACCATCCCATCTCAAAATTGTCTTCCATTGAGGCTCTGCAGTAAAAAGTGCCCATTCTCCCTAAAGGAAGAACAAATACTAGAGGCAATTTGTAGGTAAAGTAGGCTAGTCACACTTCCACAGTTCATGAATGTCCCCTCACATGCTCCCTAAAATGAATTATGAATGAGTAAATAAAAATAAATTGTGGATGAATTAGGCAACAGATAATATCCGGTGTAGTCCTTTGATACTTCATTGCAAACCCTGTCCTAAATGCTTTTCTCCTTAAGTCCCACACACACACACAGAAACACACAGAAACACACTCTTTATCACCGTCTATATTAATCCACAAGATTAATGTTTTTGTTTTACTGACAGTTTTGGTGCTTGGATCTCATTGCTGAGTGTGTGCTGCGATATCTCTCTCAGAGTAAACATACACACAAACACAGTGAAAAATCCCTCTCCTTCCATCCCACCTCTGTATCAGTGTTTGTATTAAGTAAATGTCCTCAGGGTGTCTGGAGTCTGTGATCTTCTCTGCTTAGCAAAATAATTCACTACACCTATTCCTCTGTGGTAGATAGATACTCTCTTTCCTTTTTCTAAAAACTCTTTTTTTTTCTTGTTGCATATCTCTTCAGCTGTGTTTTCTGCATTTGTCTCTCTCCAACATGCATTCTCAGTTTTTTTTATACGTTGACTTGAGAATAGTGAATGTATACTGCAGTTGTATGCTCCCATGTTTAATCACCTGCAGTGACAGGTAACGTTGCACTGGCTAGGTGGTTGACAGGCTTTGTAGGGGAAGGTCAGCAATCACTTCAGAGGATGACTGGGTCTGTCAAGAAGCCCGAGCTGCCTCCACACACTGTAGGCATAAACACAAGTTTCTCTGAAGAGAGTTCAAAACAAGTGTTAGAACTGCACGAGTTGCACAATGAATGAAGGGTCACATCTCTTGAATTGAGATGAGGACTGCAAGAAAATTTAAAAAAAGCAGGTAGAATTGCCGCCGTCCCAACAGGCTGGCGAAAATGGTGAAGCGAAGCGATGCTCTTTACAACTTAGCAGAGGGAGAGGGAAACTTGTGGTAACTTCATGTTGGGACATGACGAAGGTGACATGAGCTGCCTCAGTCAGGCTGTGTGCAACATGCTTGCCAGCCTCTTTCCCTTCATACATGGATCAAGGTATGAAAATTAAACATGTGCTCTCAGCATGGAGCTCTGGGGTCCATGCTGAGTAGCTGCCTCTGGGCAGCGGGAGGGAAACACTACAGATAACAGACATGGTCAAACCCCACCTGAGGGGTTCTCAAAACCCATTTGCTCAGGTATGGACAGGGAGAATCAGGTACATCCCTCGAAACACTTTTTATCCAAAGTTTTCTAACTGAAGCGATCCGAAAGAGGCAGGGACATGCTGGACTTGTGTATCAACACCCTCAGCTGTTGGAGCTGCAGCAGAGGATGTTATGCACAGCTTATCAAGGCAGTTAAGGTACTTTGAAAACTGTAGCCGCTGAAAGTAGTTTGCAAGTTCTTTATTTTTACTCTTTTATATTTTGTGACTACGTGTTCCAACAATATTTGTAACCCGAATGCTTCCAATTTCTATTGTTGATAAACATCCATCCATGAATTCACTCAGTAGTCAGGACAACAAAAGATGATTTCTCAGAGAACTCAGAGTCAGGATTCAGTTCACTGTGCATCCATGTTTATATCGCAAACAGAAACATTAATTTTCATATTATGGCAATCTGACAAAAATATAAATAAGTGAAAGGAACAGGTCATAAATTTTAGCCCCCAATGTAACAGAATCCATAGTAACATTATAATTCTTATCTACAATGTGACCTGCAGTTAAAAATGAATGGCATGGTAATCCCTCAACGTAGAAGTAAGACGAGAAACAATCATAGGATTAGTAAAATCCATAAATTCTGATTAGCATGGTGTGGGTGGAGCCTCTGTAGATGGACTGGAAGCTGCCGGTGGAAGATACTGTGAGAAACAAGTGAAATCCCTCCAGCATATGCTATTTTAAAACCAGCATTGTCTTGTCCAAGTCCACCAAGTAGGCCGTCTCACTGGAAGGTTGCTATTCAAATGAATCTTGTGGGATACACGCTACAGTGCTCAGTAAATGTCTAGGAGCAACCTGGAGAGCTAGGTTAGCAGTTCAGGTTGCAGTCAGGGCTTGTAGTCCCACTTCTGTACTTCAGCCTTTGAGCAGTAAGGGGAGAGAGGAGGGGAGCAGCCATCTGCAGAACCACTGAAGCGGCAGAGAGAGAGAGAGCGAGCGAGCATGGAGATGGCTGTGACTCAAGTGGGGAGCACCAAGGGGGACTGAGCAGTTGGCCATCTGGACAGGAGCTGGGTTGTGATCAGCTTCAGCTGGGACCCCTGGAGGTTTGGTGTATGATGTTGAAAGACCTGAGACACCAATTGAATCCAGGAACATGCCTGATGTGTCTCGAAGCATCAGTAAATCAACTTGCACTGTGTGACTTTGCTAAAGCATCAAGGAGGACTCTGCTGTACAGTTATGCTGCTTATTTCTCTCGTCTCTCTGACCCTTCTTCTCCTCATCTCACATTTTGCCTCTCAGAAATGTAAATAAACACTTTTCTAAAGCACACACAGCGGATAATACCAAAAAGAAAATCGTTGTTTTAATAGATTGATTTAAAGTTCAGAGTCCAACCAAAAAGAAAAGTCTGAATAAAGGGGGTTATGTGTGCCTTTTTGTTTTGAAATCTCAGTGTCACTCTGCCTCCCTGATTCCTCCCTTGCATCTCTTATTGGAAAAGATAATAAAAGACAAACCAAAAAGAAAACAAATAGGAATATTCCTTCCTCTTTCATTACTCCAGGTCTCATTTCAAGGTGACTCCGTGATGTTTCTGCGGCTGAACTTTCTCATCTCCCCGTGTGCTGGGCTAAAAATAGGTGGCACTACAGTATAATCCAATAGACAAGACAGGCGTGCCGATGCAACCATAGACACACACACACACACACTTCGTACCTCTGTGACTCTTTGACTTAAGAAAATGTGTATGGAAAAACATACAGTTCCACTTTAATATCAGGAAAGAATTACACATTTTACTGTGAGTACAAAATAATTCAAAATATTCCAAATTTGTTGTGAATTCCTTTGAGTGTAACCAATGTAAAAGAAGGCAAGGAAAGCTGTGGCCTTATAATCAACAATAATCAATTTGTTTCATGTGTGTATGTAAGTCCTATTATGTCTTTTTTTGTGTGTTAATTGTTATTTTGTCATAAATTACCATGGCGCTGGATTGGCATTTTGAAATGAGCAGCAATCATGACGGTGACCTTCATTTCCTGTCACTCAAATATTCAGGCCAACTTCAGCGTCGCTTGCTTCTTCTCTTTTATTTTTCATTTCCTCCTCTTTCCTGCCACCTACTTTTTTGTACTTTTCCCTGGTTCTCTTTTTCTTTCTCCTTCTCTCGCTCACCTTTTAAATTGCATGCATTTTCTAGGCTTTCCCCTCTTCTCTATTGTTATTCACAGAGTGTGTCCTACGTGTGTGTGTGCGTACGTGAGTGGGTGTGTGTCACACTCGTGTCTATGCATCATTCCAAGGTGTGTGCCACTTTTTTCCCAGCGTGTTTGTGTGTATTATGCCTGCAGTGATGCGTGACTAATTTAAAGGCTGGTAGTACATCTCCCCTTTAACAGAGAGGCCAGGAAGTACATGCAGGAAATACACACACACACAGAGAATAAAGGGGGCATGTTAGACTGTCACACATATACTGGAAAGACACAAGGCTCGAAGACACATTCATACACATTGTGACATTTAGAGAACAGACAAACATCAATATACAACTGACACAACAGGACACTGTAATGAAATGCTGCTGAAGCAGATTAGTTGTCTTCACTGGCAGAAGTGAACATTAATAGGTATCGTGTGTGTGAGTGTGTGTGTGTTTGCAAAACAAAGAGGGAAGGAGAAGGAAGGAGAGCAGGTTAATGGTAGCATCCGCTGTCATCAAGACATTCATGGTGGGGAGCAGTTTGTTGAATTATTCCGCTCACAAACAAGAAGACAGCTGGATGCACTCACACATGCTTGTGCACAGAGGCAGTAACGAACAATTGCTGATCTTCTATAATGCTGAAACTGTCAGATTAATAACGAGCTGATGGCTGGAATAGGTAGAGAAAAGTCGTATAACGGTGTCACAATGTTTACCTCTGCTCTGAGTCTGCATTTATACGGGAGAGCCTGTGTTCAGCCGTGTCACCGCTGTAACAAGACGAGAATGCAAATGGAAATCCCTGCTGAGATATGCAAGACAACAAAAATGCAGCAACCAAATTCAGCTGCTAAAATTTTAAGGCGCACCTTAACTTCAAAATCAAGTTCGAGCCGCATCTGAGCGTTGTTGTGAAATGAGAAACTTTAATTTAAAGTTAACATATGATAATTATCGGGTGTGACTGACTCCTGTGCAGATTTTTTTTTTTACCCCCACGCCTTCCAGGAAACATTTCATTTATTTGCACTTTGTATTCTGCACCACCTGTCTGTCACTGCTGGTTATCCCTCTGTGATCCTTGTGTGTGATTTACCACATCTCTTTCTATGCATTTACCTGCAATACTATGTTTGTCAGCTAGTTTATCACACCACAGTCTGACTTGTCTATATGGCAACATATCAATAACAACAGCAGTACTTTAGTCTGCCTGAAGGGGCAATGACCAAACACTGACTGGAAAGTATGAGTGGTATGAATCTACATTACTTCAGCATTTTAATGATGAATAAACATTATACAACAGAGTTTGATAGCCATTGCAGATATCTGGGCACTTCTGTTGTGTCTGTCTCTAGACTCAGACTTCAGCAGTCGGCATGATGTGGTCCTCCCTGTGAAATGAAATCACATGCTGGTTGCAAGACACTTGATTCATTCTCCTTGTTGATAAGAATAGAAAGTATTATAGAAAAGCCAAAACAGTTTGACCAAATAGAGCCACTGGCTGCAACATGACAGAAAAATCTTTGCTCACTTTGTTGGTGGTTTAGTGAGACTGCAGCTGCAGCATTCAGAATTACTTCCAATAATTAAAGAAAAAAAAAAAAAAGATTGAGTCTCTGTCGTGATGCATACCACCTAGTTTTGCTACAAGTTACAACAGTTTTATAATTGATTTTCTAGTAAAGCTCCATTTACTTTATTTATTTGACTCCACTCCACTTCACTCCACTCACTGCCTCCTCTAAGCCACACCTCTTAGCTCCTACTATTCATATAAATCACCACAAACCTCTATTATCTATTATTATCTAATGCCGTTACCCAGCGACCAACTTCCCTACAACAATGTCAGCATTCCCTAATACAATGATGCCCTTAATTTGGTGTCTCTGATGCTTCTCTTCCTGATATAAATTAGTGCCTTCAATAAGGTTTTAGACAGTGATTAAGGTGATAGTGTAATGAGTATGAAGCAGATGCATATGTAGCTTTGTAGAAGCAATGCAGACCAATGTAGAGTAGGACTTTAGTTGAAAATAAAGGGATAGTTTGGGTTTTTTGATTTGCCGTTTGTCAGGTAGTCATGCATTGTCAATACATTACCCACAGTAGTTTTTTCAAAGCACTCACTGTATCACCCCGCAGCATCAGGTCAGTTGAGTAAATGAGCGCCTTCCACCTCGTTCTGCGTGCCTTTCAAAACAATGATGTCACACTCTATAGAAGAAGTAATCATAGCTAACAGGAGATGAGTTAGCCCCACCCTGGTTAGCCAGCACTAAACCCCATTCACATTTGCAATAGAGGGCAAAGTAACAACAGGAGAAAGAAGACTGTCACTGTCCAGTAACTAAATTTGTTGTCATGATGAAATATCTGTTGCTGGCATGGAAAACCTATTTAGAACTGCTTTCCTCCACACAGAGAGATCCAAAGGAATTGCTAAGGGAGCTGATAAAGAATGTGATCAATAAGCAGAATCAACAATGACACTGGTATCAATAAAATCTCAAAAGCTCCCCTACCTAAGAAGGAAAATGCGACAGATAATGACTATGCATGTCTACCTCACACAACCCCACTTCAAAAACCAATACTCTCCATTTAAAGTCCAAATGTTACCTGAGAGATGTTGAGTTGGCAAGTTGGAGCGAAAGGGTGGCTTTTTTTATGAATAATATTTTCATCACACCCGTATTATCAGGGACAACACATCTTCTACCAAGTGATAATGCATGGTAAATAAACGCTGCTGCTGCTGCTGCTGTTTGTTCCTGGAGCACAGACTGTGGCCACACTCTTCACTGAGTTTGAGAGAAAACAAACTTGAGCTTCAGAATATGTTGACTTGTTGACATGTTGATCATGTAGCATTGTGCTGTAATTGTAATTACTGCACGCCGAGGCATTGCTACACATGATTCGATTGCAGTGTGAGAGTGGTCAGCAGAAGACTGGTGTTTTTGTGGGTGAGCTCAATTAACTCACTGACACTGCAAAGACAGCTATTTAACATAATTATGATGAAATATGCAAACGTGGGTGTCAACCTCATACTGTCAAAATGTTCTGCGCGTTCAGCTCAAAATTTTCCGACTGTCAATCATGAAGAAGAGCACCAATCATCTGCTCACATCACTGTTCCTTGGACAGGTTGCACAAGGCCTTATAGTTTTAGATAACTGATATTGGGGGAGCTGTACAAAGACTTGCTAGTAAGAAACTTGGAGGTAAATGGAAGTTTTCTACAGATGAATTTTAGTTTTTTATCACCAGATGGGCTGGCAGCTGTAAGATCCAACATGTGTAGTGGACGGGGACACCTGTTATATTTCAATTTGTGAATTAATAGAGTATTAAATTAAATTTCCTCTGAATTCAAAATAAACAATAACTCATAAGCTCTTGGGGGCTGGATGACATGTTTACAATCGTCTAGTGGCAGCCATTTAATCTGCAACAAACAATGGCCCATATACATGAAGAATGGATGTAAGATATGTAATTAAGGGAAAGGTTCCTCTTAGGGGACCTAAACATCAGATTTGAAAATGACAACTGTTTTCTAACATGTTTGTCATAACACTGCCCAAAATTAGCAAAAGAAGAAGATGAACACATCTGTAGGCAATTTATCAGACAGAAGTACATCTCCAACTTACACAGCTGTAATATCATTATATTAGATAAGTTATCAGTTGTACATAATGTCATTATTAACTAAGGACCTCATGCACTCAAATACATATGGGGGTGAGTCTGGAAGGTGTTGGTATTGGTAGTCATAACTGTCAGCTGCAATGAAACAGACAATATTTGTAACCAGGTAGTAGCAGCAGCAGATAGCATGAGCTGTTGCATGTTTGAGAAAAGTTTTAAAAAATCTGTATAAGCGGTATTTGGAAGGAATCAAGAGACCTTTGAAACAGAAACAATGTGACGAAAAAGAGGACGGAGACACATATGTAAGGGGAAAATTTACCCACAAAATCGTGGGTAAATTCGGGCAAAAAATCATGAAGTGTGTCCCCAGCTTTAGTGAGCTCTTTTTCCCTTTGCAGAGATAATCCATCCACCTGACAGATGTGGCATATCAAGATGCTGATTACACTGCATGATTATTGCACAGGTGTGTTTTAGGCCGCTCACATAATTAAAGGCCCTCCATCAGAGCTATTGCCTGTGAAATGAATAGTCATTCATTACTATATGGTGCATCCAACATTGTTTCTGAGAATTTGGCAGTGCATCCTATGGACACTGGTGCATTTTATGGACGCCAACGCTTTGATTTCAAGATGAGATCCTGAGGCCCCTCGTCACGCCATGTATTCACCTCCACGGCATCGTCTTTCATCTTGATAATTCACAGTCCCGTGTTGCAAGGATCTGTTGAAACCACTGCAGAGGAGCAGTCCAGAGTCGTTGTCCACAGGGAATAATAACAAACCAAGTCTCTGCAAGGGAGATGTGTCATAACGCATGACACAAATAGTGGTTACACCAGATATTCACGTGAATATTTGTAGCCCAAATCCATAGTTTTTAACCTATCATGTCTTCTGGTCAAAATAAAGCAACACATCTTAAAGACACCTTTCCTTGCGTCCAGCCCAGGACACACCTGTGTGACAGTCATGCAGTGTAATCAGCATCTTGTTATGCCACACCAGTCAGGAAGGTGAATTATGAGAGTCTTAAAATCATTCATTTGAACTAATGAGAGAAGTGAGCAAAGATGAAGGTGCTGTGTTAAGTGCATCCTTCCCTTTATGAGCTGACTGGTGTTGGCTAAATGAGTATGTGTTTATATAAAACGGACAGATTATTACATACTCAAGTTTTTCCAATTGATTTATACCTTACAGTGAATATAATATGAAACAGTGACATGAAGTCCCACTGTTTACAACTCCAACACATTACATCCTCTATTCCCCCGGCTCTCATTCCTCAACACTAATCTGAAAAAGCATCACTTTGATGATAAGCACTGGCTGAGTGTGAGCATGTGTGCGGGAGTTTGTGTGTGTGTGTGTGTGTGTGTGTTTGTGTACGCACTCGAAACTGTGGTGACTGTATGTGAGTGTTTCTTCATCCATGCGCCTGTCTCTGTGTTAGGAAGCTGGAAGAACAGCCCCTGTGGAATAGCAATCAGCAGAACAAAAACGGGTGTTGGGGGGAAAAAAAGAAAAGAAAAGATGAATAGCTGTTGAAATAACACAGAGAG
>OMNW01006008.1:1755-12530 GCA_900303245.1 Selene dorsalis | reverse complement strand
ATTCAAACATATACTCAGGGGTTTGTTTACTTCAAGAAAGCGGACATGTTTGTAAATGGAGCTGTAATACAAAGTCTCGCAAAGTCTTGTGCGAGAGTCAAGTTGACGTGCTTGGTATGTTTACCATGTTTACAGGTAGTCTGAGGTGCTCCCGTTTGTTTTATCAACAAAGGAATATCAACTCGGAGGTACGTTTTCGTAGCAGTAAGAGTAAATCTTGTTTATTCTACCTGTAAATATACTGAGCGCGTCAATTTGACTCTCGCGCGAGACTTCATGAGATTCTGCGAGACTTTGTATTACAGCTCTATTTACAAACACGCCCACTTCCTTGAAGTGAACAAACCCCTCGGTGTATGTTTGAATAGCCAAAAAATTGGGGCTTCGTGGGATGTAAATCGCCTAAACAGCCTAAGATCTGTCCGCTCCCATTATACGCTGCTGTGGCGATGCGGGGACAGATAGAACTACTGCCTAACAGGAGCAATTAAAAAGAAAATCTTCAGATTCATTCTTTAAGACCTAAAATATTAGTAAACCATGGCCCCAGGTTGAATTTGCCTGGAATTGTCCTTTAATGTGTGAATAAACTTTCTCTAACCTTTAACTTCTCCCAGTCCCTTCTTAAAATGCCTAATGTAAGGCTCCTTCTCAACAACAGAGTTTATTTTTCCTTCCTCATAGTTTCAGCTGTACAAATAATCTTAATTGGAAGTTTATGTACGTAACCACGAGCCTATAAATACCCAGTAGTGCAAAAGCACAATTATTATCCCACTACCTCGTACCCCCTACATGTAGACCATATGTTGTGTGCGGCTCGTTTCATTCCCGTGGTAGACCTCCTCACTGCCTTGCCATGTTAAAATGGACGTGTTAAGCTGTTTAACATGCAGTCAGGGAATAGAGCAAATTGTGGGATTTCCAGCTTTGTGCCATCGAGCTTTTGCAGCTACCCACTTGCTAAGATGAAGACATATGTAGAGTTATTAGTTTCTCCCTCTGTGTAATTCTGTGTAAACCGTTCCATTTAGTTCAGTCACAGGCTTATTTTGTTCTTCTAAAGCCGAGCAGAGCGAATGTGTTTATTTGCTCCCGCTGATGTTCGCAAACATATTACAGCAGGAGCAAACAAGCTTTGGTTTAAACACAGCTTCTCCTTTAATGAGAGGAAAGGCTCATGTTTCACAAACCCTCCAGCTGAAACCCTCTTCTCCCAAGTGCTGCAAATGTGTTGGGCTTTGACCAAGCGCCTAGCTTTACATACACTTGTGCACACATACACACACACACACACACACACACACACACACACACACACACACACACACACATATACATACATACGGAACAGATCTCCAATATGCCTTTAAATGGGACTAATAAATACAGCCCCCTGGTTTCACAAATCATGTGGATGGAGGAGCTGTGTGCTGCCAGTGCCAGCCACTGGTGACAAATCGGCCCTGGGTGTGCTTTCAGTACTGACTGATCACCAGGCCATCCCTCCTCTTGACTAAAGAGCAGCAAACACAAAGAAACCCCCAGAAACACCCTCATTAAAGCCGGAGCCATACATACACACGACCCGCTCCCCTCCTCAAACTTTTCACGTTTGACGATGTGCTCTTAATCTGAATCTAAAGCATGTTACTAATGGATGCTCGTGTTTCAGGTGTAATACATAATGTGATTACCTGTTTTGTTTCGGGTGACCTAGAAAAGTGAGATTATAGTGCGATTAAGCTCTGCCTTCCACTGTGGATACAAATGACGGGGCAACATTTCACTTAAAGAAAAAAAAAGAAAAGTGTTTTTGAATTTTTGTGTGCAATCACCATTTGTCATTTCAATTAGCTCAACACTATGTTTGGGCTGCTTCTTTACTATATAAAATTTGGATTTCATTTGTTTGCGTCATGCATGTAGACTCTTGGGCCCTCCATGTGGCACGGAGTTTTGTGGGGTTAGTTTATTGCCATTTCCTTTAGAGCACCAGCTCAGGACATTGTGTATGTTTTTTCTCTCGTTTTCCTTAAAAGAAATCGCTCTTCACCACCATTGATTGCCGTGTTTTCCTCGTTAAACTTTCAGACCAGAAGATTACCTCGCTGCTGACACTGAGCCAATGTATGTGCTGCACCTTAGCTGTCCACCTCACTTTGGCTTCAGCTCACTGCCACGGGTCTCTCCTTGGGGCGGGGGGAAGTTGTTGATAGTTAAAGATCATATTGTTGTGGCATTTAATTAACAAATGCAAATGCAAGGCCAGGACAGATTGGAACCCTTGACCATGCTGCCAATCAAAGCTCAGCATGCTGCTCAGAGCCTCGCTCATCATCACTAACACTTTATAGGCTTTCTGTCTCTGCCTCGCCATTCCTCTCACTTCCTCCGGACCTCTGTTTGTCTATGTTTCCACCAATCTATCTGCCTATCTTTGCCTTTAGATCTGTCTTAATTTGCCTACAAAGAGCTCTTAAGGTGCAAAAACAGCAGAAGAACACAAATTGGCTGTTATATTGCAAGATAAGATTTCTCATATTTAATTGGTTAAAGAAAAAAAAAAAAAGTCCTCCAGCATGTTAGACGGCAGATTCTTGTGTTTCCTCCCGGCGTGTTTTGTCCACAGTGGGGCTCGGCCATTTAATGAGCCTCCTCCGCCTCTCCTCCATCATCTACCAGAAAGGCCCTGGATTCAGCATTTCCACCCTCCCGCTCTCTCGTCCTCCCCAAAGATGCAATGGACATGCAGTGCTGTTGTAGGTGTTAAATTATGCATAAACAGTCTAAATGCTTTGAGGCATTGGTTTAATATCAAAGCCTGGGCCTAAGAAGCATTAACACTATCATGGACATGGATTGTCCTCTTGTGAACTGCCATTTTATGATTATGGGTCATAAGCTGCCCGTTTCCTATAGTGTCACTTCAGGAATTTGAACAAAACTTAAAAACCGTTGCTTTCTCACAACACAGAAAGTTTGCGATGTGCTAAAGTTTATCTTCTCTGTGGAGGAGGCTGCATTGTGTTTTTCCCTCTCTCTCTCTCTCCCTCCCTCCCTCGTCTCAGTTTTCTTGACTTAGTGTTGGAAGGAGTATATATAGTCATGATTTCATGTTGGGTGTTGTGTGTGTGATTTGACTGTTAACAGGATGGGGCTGGCTCATGTCAGGGTTTTTATGTCCCCCCTGTCTTGTGAGATTGTCTGGTCTGTTCCCAGAATAGCCCATCAGTTCCGCCCTGCGTGGCTCATCCGCTATAATGTGCCTTAATGCCCGGGCCTGTATGAGTAGTGTGAGGCCTGGCAGTGACAGTGGAGAAGCATCTTAGCTTGCTGCTTATCCAGAGAAAGCCGTCACTTAACTCAGCCCCTCTATTGTCTATCTACACCCCTCTCCTTCTCCCCTGACGTGATTCTCTATAATCCTCAAACAGATTCTGGTTAGAACTCCCTGAGAACTATTTTTATGTTTTTTTTTTACTCCCTTCCTCCCATTTAAACATTAATGGTTGTTGCAGATGAAGAGAGGGATCCCTATGAGGATGATTATAATGTCACTCCACTGATCTCCCGCCGCCCCGAAATAATTGTACATCATCGCTTCATAACGTGTCAGAGGGACACGTTGGTGGCGTGCAATTAAAACTGCAGAATATAATACACCAAATTACTGCCTGTCAGGCCTACGAACAACACACTCGGTATTTGAGTTACACTTAATCATCACGTACATTAGCGATTTCACTAAGATCCCTTCACCCCACCCCCTCTGCTTATATAGCAAGGACGTTAAACACACTGCTGCTTGCAGGCTGAGGGATTGTGTCTGTGATACAACAGCTCTAGGGTAGCTACAGTTAGACCTTTTGAAAGCTGATACTGTCCTGAATCATTTAGCTATTTGTGACCGAGTGCGCGCACCATGTGTTGGCAGGAAATGGAATTATGAATTCATTAACGCACAACAGATGTAAACACTGACTATTTTCCCCAAACAAGTCAGATTCAGTATGGCTTTTGTGTTTGCATATTTCATTAGTATTTTTTTTCAACCTTCAGACCCTGAAAATATGCATGTGTTGGATTGCAAAGTAAGAGAAAATGAAACATTTGGTATAAGCACCTCAAGGCAAACTTATCACCAATCATATACACCTTTTTTACAGCAGTTTTCATCATTTGTATTTGAAATTTATCTCATAAATATCTCAATTTAAGACATAGGCTAAAATGGCACTGAACTAAACTTGACCCTGCGGTTATGCCCTCCTGTCAACTTATAAATGTTAAAAGTCAACCACATGTTTATGCATCTTTTCTGTATGTGGATGTGTGGCCCGTCCTCACCCATTTTAATCCATATAATTTACGTGTGCTCATCAGACACGGGGACAGGGTATTTATTCCCATCAGGAAGATGCATTAATGTTTACAGCTTCAGATGCTTTAAAGTTTGTGTCTGGGAACATAGTCCTTGTCAGTCACTGTAGTCGTCTTCACCAAAATAAACACATTTTGCTCTGATGCATTTAACTAAATTTAGTGTGCCATTATCGGAAATGAAATAAGTAACGCTAAAGGTCATTTGGAAAATAATGCAGAAAGGCTGGTCTGGAAAGGTTAAGTATGTGAAGGAGCTGTTCTGATGATAACGAGGGCTGCGTACGGCTTCGAGAGCTCGGCGTTCTGGTTTGACTCGGCACTCTGCGATCGCTCTTTATGACCAAGACAGCTTTACAGCCCGTTACCCCCCATAACACGATAAAGCACAGCATAATGGATTGGATGTGTTTAGTAGCCTTGGGCTGATGTTTGTAAAATTAATGTTTTTTGCAATAGAAACACACTCATGCACAGGCACACATGCACACACAGAAAAAGGCAAGAGAGGTAAAAGAGAGGAGAGAGAGAAATCAATTCTAGACAGCATCGATGCATCAATATAAATCCAGCAGCGTACAGTTTTACACTTGTTATACTTGTTTTGGAGCTGGATTGTCAAACTTTATTTCACATGTGACGTGTCTTCATAGATTTCGCTCAGCTGTAGAGATGACAACAACATATGACTTATTATTAGCCGAGTTTAGATTATAGGCACTCAGCAGATAAAGGCATTGAATGCTATTAAGTTTGTGTTTTAACTTGCATAGCACAAGTACTTGAGGGAGATAAAGTCTGTTCACCCTGCTCAGTCTGGTGTTGGAAGCTCCTGAAGCATTTGAATAGGACCCCACTCAGCATCTCCAAAGCACGAGAGACAAAGAGGGTAATCTCTGTCAGCAGATCAGTCCTATTAGGTTTTAATAAGAATTTCATATTCTTTAGAGGGCACTGAACAGGGGTCTGGAGCGACTAAATAATCAAAGTGTTTCCCTTTACTGAAAGACAAACAAAAAAGAAAACATTAGGTCCAGATGCCACACGGCCAGATCAGTAGTTAAGCCAGGGAGCCAACACAGCACATTGTCTTGTGATTGTAATTTGTGCTACTTTTGAGGACTTTCTAAGTTAACAGGGTGTTGTCTGCACCATGTATGACCTCAGTTAGCTTTTCTTTAAATCTAATGCATTCAACTTCTTGTGGCCGCAGCTTCTGTTAGTGTATTATCTCTTTTTGTTTTGTTAAATCTTAACTTGCAGCTCTTTGGGGACAAAAATGTAAAGTTTGTGATCTTTACTTTAAAAGACCTTTTCTTGATAGCATTTATATACACCGAATTGACTTTCTAAAGATTATTTAGTGCTAACAACGGCAAATTTGCTCCATTCGACATGAGTGAAATGCGTTAACACCCCCACCCCACCCCAAAACGGTGTCCTCTATGAAGGAAGTACAAACTTTATCATTTAAAGTAGTTGAAGTATTTTAGAAAATGTTGCTGAACAATCCGTTCTATAGAGCTAATCATGTCATAGGTATATTGTAGGAGAAAAATAAAGGGAGGGAAGTTAATGAGTGATTAACAGCAGCAATTAAAAGATGAAGAGGAAGGCAGATGAAAAAAGGGGTGTAATTAAAATATCAGTCCTCTCATTGTCAGAAGTGCGAGTGTCATCCATTGTGCACTTATTAAAAAGCTGGGTGGAGTGGAAGGAGGCGAATGGCGCTTAATTCCAGCAGCCCAAAGTGTCTGGTAATCTGCCCATGGATGGAGCTGGAAAAAGGCTGTAACTCATGTTTAAGTGTTGGGGCCGTGTCATTGCAGGTTCACAGTCATGCATTTCTGTGTTGACACCCATCGGGGCAGGGGATATTTGGCAGTCAGGAGTAATTTAACTTAATTAATGGGATGCATATTTGATGGAGGAATAAAATATCCCTGCTCAGCAAAGTGGAAAAAGGGAAAGATTTAGTGGGAGTTAAAGGTGGAGGGGAGAGTAATTTCTGCGTTCAGTTACCGGCTGCTTGAGAGACAGAGGGAGAGAGAGCAAAGGAGAGAAAGAGGGAGAGAGTAAGTGAGTGAGTTGAGGCTGATAAAGATGGCAACCGGGAGAGAGGATGAGAGATGGATGGTTGACACAAAGCTGAGATGATGTGTAGAGGGGAATGGGCTGTCCCTCCATTGAGAGGACCATCAGACTGACAACGCTTGATTTAATTGATATCCGGACTGAATCCTTTCTCAGCGCAAACAGACACATTACGCTGGTTTGCAAAGTTGTGGCAGTGCTGCCGTCTGCCAAGGGCCTTTTTAATATTCATGAAGGAGCTTTTAAGGGTGTTCGGCAACTGTCTCCTCCCTCCACCACCACCACCGCTGCCTGCTTTCCAACGTCTTTTACTACTAACACACACATACACACACACACTTTACCTTGCACTCACTCACACAGCAGACATGCAACAACACGCTGGTTCTCACAGACAAACCCGTGGCCTGACGAAAAGCTGTCACGCTGCTCTTAATCTCCCCTGGCACTTTTTAATTGACTTCCTGTAGGTATAGATTATTTTCATGGCAAGTCTGCCACAGAGATGTTTGATACCGTCCCGGAGACTGGCATCTGGGATGCTTGTAGCTCACTGGAGATGACGCTGCTATCTCCGTCTCTCCTTCTCCTCCTCGTTTCTCTCCCTCTCTGTGATGGCCAGACTTATTGGGGGAACAGGGGAGAGGTAAAATGCAATCAGTCATTGCCATCATCATAATTGAGCTGATGCACCTGCTGGGAGTGCTGGGGAAATGTTGACTTGGGTAGAAGGGAGGCTCTTTGTGTCTGACTGAAGCTGTTAGTAGGATTAGACCGATATGCAGGGCAGGTATTGGCCTTCTGTTAAAACCTGGATGTCAGCCAGTCTGTGCTGTCCCATCCGACATGATGGATATGATGCAGTTTGTTTGATTACATACTCTATTTATTGTACAATTAATCTACACTATGCTGTTTGTCTAAGGTAAGCAGTTAAGTCTAATGAAACGATTTGATCAGATTCCAAACATTTATCTGTGGATCATGATTATGATAAGTGGTCAGGTCAAGTCCAGTCCATTTGTATAGGCCAGCATAACTTACGATATCTCAGTGAGCCTTACAAGCACACAACCTCAGCAGCATCTAAACCAGCCTAAACTTTTAAAGAAGAAACGCCAAAAAACTCCAGTGGCTGAACCTACACTAAGAGCCATGGCTGAGTAAAAGACAAAGCTAGTTACAAACACATCATAAGAGATTATAATACTGTATACCTTTGTTACAATGTTGTGTCCAATGTTGTGGCTGGGATAAAAGTCTCATGCAGAAACACTGAGTTGTTGTAAGTTTTCAGATATTTTGGCCCTGAAAATGGTGACATTTAAAGTTATGAAATACTGGCACAAACTGTCAGCTGTCAGTGGCGCAAGTCCAAAAAACATTGTTAGTGATCCAAGCCCTCGTATCCATCGGTACGCCAAATACCGCTCTCACTTTGTGTATCACATGTAGTCTGGCCCACACATGCTCATACCGGGCACACTCGCGGACAGGGCCTCCGCCTACACAAACCCATCCATTTACACACTTTTGTACTGAGCCACACACTGTCCTCTGTGATAAAACGCTGCACATATGACATTGTGGATTAATCAGGCAGGATATGTCTAAGATCCTGTTTGTGGTTCTCTGTGTGGGGTCTGTGGGGCCCAGCGTGAATCTGTTGTGGGGGTTAATTTTATTGTTTTTTTCTTTTTCTTTTTTTTCGAAGCCATGGAGATTAATCAGGAACAGAATGTAGACTGAAGTTTTGTAGCCTCCGTGCCTGACAGTCCTAGAATAGATAGTTATGTGGCGACTTGTACGTTATGAAACAAACGGTATCGAAGGGCAGGACTGTTCTCAGATGGTGTTTGTCAGCTGCGATCTTCATAAACAAGCATTCATTTTTAATGCAGATCTACACGGTGATTACATAGAGGTCCGTGCTACTGTCCTGTTTTATAATCTCTCACATTAACTTTGGCCCTCATGTCTCCGTAGTCTATCATTTCAGAACATCCTTCAGGCTTAATATCACGAGATCCTCATGATTCTCAGATTTATGAAGTGATATTGACCATTGTCTATGTGAAACCGATAATAAGCTGTGATGAATGGCTGACATTAGTGATGAAATTACATCAACCTTAACAGGCTATTGTATTAACACACCTAGCTGATCTCTCTCCTCCCCGCTGCCCGTTTAATTGATTAATTGCTGACGTGGATGGATGAGGGGTTGCGGGTCCTGAATCGGTGGCTGATTGCAAGTCAACCATAAACAGGAGCAGCCACAGTGGGCCCTCAAGGGCAATATTCATGCTCCCCAACCTTATGGTGATTCCTTATCCAGCTCTGACAAGAGGAAAAATATTCGGCCATAAAAACGCTGGTATCACAGGGCTGACATATAAAGCCCTCCGTCACTCCCTCTCTCTCTCTCTCTCTCTCTCCTATGCCTGTGTTGCGTCTCCTTTACTTCTGAGTCGCTCAGCACACCCGTCGGACTCTGAAATCACCCGCCCTCCTCTGCGTGTGTAGCTACAGTCCCTCAGGTGGCCCCTGCGCCTCCTCCCCAGCTTTAAATATGAGCAAATAATGGCGGAGTGAGTGATGCTGCCTGTGTCCTTGACTGGGATCCTCTGTGTGCTATAGCCACATCTCACTGTCTCTGAGCCCCGTGGGACCCATAAAACAACCATGTAGAAAAACTCCCAAGGCTTGTTGGTGGCATCCGTTGGATGGATGCAGGGATGCAGAAAGGCAATGAGGTCTTCGTGTGCATATGTGTGTGTGTGTGTGTGTGAAGGGGGGTGTAGATAATGTTTGCGTGGCTGTGTATTTAATGAGAGGGGCACTGTGCCCACTTTAATGTGTTTGCATTTCAGATGTGGTGCAACAAAGTTATTAAAACGTTATACTGCATGTCAGATCTCTTTTATATCTCACTGTTTGTTTCCCTGCATCCTCTGTGGCCCCAGCAGCTGATGCTGGGTTTAGTGGTGATGGTGAGGTTAGGAGCAGGCTTTGTAGCTGCCACTAAAATCTGTTCATCAACGCAGTTGTAACCAAACGGTGTCGAAGCGCCTGACAGGGGCAGAGGGGGGTAATTTTTTGAGGAGGATAAAGAGTAATATGGGGGTTGGGGGTTGGGGGGTGGGTGTTTGCCATCCAGTATCCACAAGTGTCAGGCCTGCAGGAAAGTGGAGCGGACATGTGGCCAGGGAAGAAGAAGACCCCATTGTCATCTGCATTGTCGTTGCTCTCCTCCACGACTGCACTAATGTTAACCCCTGCACCACGGAGCTGCTCCAGACTGCGGCCTGGGTCTGAACCCCTGCAGCCGGCCGTGAAAACGCTGACACATCGATTACCCGGCAGGAAACAAAACGCTGCTGAGCGTGATGAGGAGGAGCACACCATGTAAAGAGGAAGCATTTATTCATTTATTCCGTATATTCAGCAAAACAAACAGAGGTCAGGATTATACTGCAGCACTGATAGCTCTGTGTCCATTACAGTTAAATTTCAAATTAAGAGGGTTTGCTCTTCCCACTTTTATGGTCATTTCAAAGCCTGCCTGCTGCCATCCAAGCTCCCCCACCACCACCACCAGCAAAAATCTGATCACTTCAACTTTTACAGGCTACGTAAGCTTCAAACACATCCTAAAAAATGTTTTTTTCTTCTTCGGGTTCAGCTTGGAGCTCAAAGAAACAGATGCCGGTGTCCATGACTTGCAGTCTTTTTTCTGAACATTAGATGGCGCCATTCAACTTGCTAGAAACCTACAGTCACAGACATCACCTACATTGTGTGACTTCCTGGTGTGTGGTACATGTGGATCTCTTGCATGGATGAAACACAGTTAAGATTCTGTTTGTTTTGTTGGATGATTTCTTCAAATGTTTGGCTCTGTAACATTTATATCAGTTGATATTTGTTGTTTTTTTTAGGTAAAATACAACAATGAATACGTGTTGGGTGTAATTGTGCATGTTGGTAGCAGTGTCAGAGCTGGTGAAAGTCAGATAATGAAGCAAAACTTTAATATAGATTGAGCTGATTTGTTTTGGATATACAAGTAAAAATTGTACATTCAATTAAATGTGCAGATGGCTGCAGACAGAGATGCCTCATTTTCAGTGTGCTTGAGTGTCCAGTTCCTGCCAAAGTCCTACTTAGCTTACCTAAAAAGTTGAAATTTTGTTCAGAGAATATTTTTCTCTGTCTCTTTGTAGAAACTACACAGTGGGTGTTAGTGCAGCAGTAAATGAGTGGAGTTGGAGGCTGGGCTTGTGGCAGGGCGGACG
>OMNW01006006.1:1588-31519 GCA_900303245.1 Selene dorsalis | reverse complement strand
TTTTTTTTTGTTTTTTTGTTTTTTCTTTTTTTTTTTTTTTTTTTTTTTTTTTAACACTGAGATAAACTGTCCAAGCTATTGGTTTCATCTTGCGTTGCCTCTTGTTGTGTGATAGATCTACAGGCTGATAGAGACCACCGGGCTGTCCAGAGGAGAGATAAAGAAGTGGTTCAGTGAACAGAGACTCCTAAATCTCAAAGGTATGAGGTGTGATCAGTGCTACACTGTCCTTGAATGGAATTAATTAAACATCTTTCTGTGGGCTTCAAACAGTCTCATTTTATCTCCCAGGGGTGAGTGTTAATTACTAAACTATGAGGAACTTTATCTGAGCACTGTTTTTGTGCTGCATCATTTAACCAGGTATTATTATACCTCTGTGCCAGCGATGGCCTGGGGTGGAGTTTTGGGGTTGTCTGACCATTTGTCCATATGTACATGTCAGCATATTTGTCTGTATGTCCCATCCTCATGAGCACAATGCCTCAGTGAGGTCTTGAGGGAGTTCCTTTAAATTTAGTACAAACATCCTGCCAGACTCAAGGATGCACTGACAGGAATTTGGTGGTCAGAGGTCACATTTTTGGCCTCAGCTCCAATGCTAATTATGACAAAATTTGAACATAAATGTCAAGTAGGATAAAAGCGATGACATTTTTTATGTAAAAGACTATGGGTAAATTTCAGAATGAGATCATAATGTTCTGCAAAAACACATCACAATTCTTCAGCACTGTGACTCAGGAAGGGGAGATGGTGGCCATATTTCCTCCAGCTTGGTGGCTGGTGGAGGCAAACAACCGCAGGGTGCTAATTCTAGTACAACATCAGCATTTCTCAGTGTTTGAAGTTTCCCTCCCTCTTTGTCTTGCAGGCGTTCCTCCACCACCAGTGCTAGTGAAAGCGGAGGTGATGCAAGCACCTAAAGATGGTCCTGTGAAGAAAGCAGTGCCCAGTCAGTTTCCTCTGCTGGAGAGGGTGAAGGGAAAAACATCTGAGCAGCTGAAGGCACTGGAGGAGAGTTTCCAGAGAAGTGGCTCTCCAACTGAGGCAGAGCTAGGTACAGCCCACCCATCAATCCTCTCACAAGCACATGTCTCTGGATGGGAGGACATGAGATTTATGACCTCATTCCTGTTTTGATTGCAACTCTACAACATAGAGTGGCTCCAGGGGAATGACTGGAGAAAAGTGATGTTTAGCACAGGGATGATTTTATAGAGATAAACAGATCAGGAAAAGGCAGATAAATATCAGTCATAATGTAAATGTTTACATAGAATATATATAGAATATATATGTATGTTTAGTGTTGGTGTCCATGTGTTTATTTGTGCCAGACAACTTAAACATTAAAAACTCTAGTGTTTGGAAAACTTTCTTAAAAAGAAAACCAAGCAGCTTCATTAATGGGCATCTTTTTAGTGCATGCTATTTTACAAACTTATTTTTTCTTGTGGTCTCAGTCTACCATTAAATTCAGATTCCAAAGTGAACATAATATATTTACCTTTGCCTACAAAACCACATGACAGCTCCTGTGCAGATTAGGAGCTAATGAGGCACAAAATTAGCCTCACTGATATCTTTTAAGGCTCTGACTGTGTTGAGAAGTCCACTGAGAAAAATTATGACAGAACTTTTACACCGCTTATTAAAAACTTCAGTTAGTCAAATGAGCAGTTGCTTGTCTCCAATATCCTCGCTTTGTAGCTTGGGTGTTAGAATTACTTCAAGAAATTCAGTAGTGTGCCTTCTACTTCTAAGTTCCCAGCATGTGACTTCATTTTCTTCCTGTAGCTGTGGGCCAGTCTCTGGTGGCTGCTTGCATGACAGGAATAGCAGAAAAGTTTTTAATGAACCCATTTATATGTCCCCTGGAGAGAGGCTGAATTCTCAGGTTTCCAACAGAAAAAAAAAATCTTCTTGGAGGTAATGCAGCTCATCTGACCTACTGAACTCTCCTGTGCTGCAGACCAGTTGGCCCAGGAGACCAAGCTGTCCAAGACAGAGGTGGACTGCTGGTTTTCAGAGCGCAGGGCGCTGAGGGACAACATGGAGAAGACTTTGCTCTCCATGGCCTCAAAGAACACGGAGGACAGACCGGAACGGCTGGGCGTGCTGCTCAACGGGGCTTCTCATCGAGAGCAGGACGGGAAACCTCTCCGCTCCTCGCCTCACCCGCCTGTCCTCACCTCTTCCTCCTCATCGTCTCCTCCTGTGCTCGCAGCTTCCTCTCCTCACCCACCAACTCTCACCTCCTCTGCATCACCGCCCATCCTCTCTTCATCCTCCTCATCTTCTCCCCATCCTCCCATCCTGTCAGCCTCAACGAGCCCAGCTCCCATCAACAGCCGCTCTCTTGCCCTGCTCAGAGAGGTGAGAAGAGGTGACGAAAACCTGTCAGGACTGACTGTATCAAAGTATGCCAGGAGCCAGAACATTGATGGAAGCTGTGATGATGTAAAGATGAATACCCTTTTAATTGCAGAGGTGCTGCTAATGGTGTCAACAGATTAATGAGATATGACTTTAAAGAGATTAGTTGATGCGATGGCACCTTTTTTAATACAATCTCAAGTGAGATGTTGCGTAAAAGTTAAATGATTAATCTTGAGATGGTGTTGTACTTGTACTCAAGGAGAAGCAGCCTGATTGACACCACATGATGAAATTGACTGATAACCTGAACAGTAAAAGTGAGATAAGATGCTCGGTGAATACAAGGTCAGATCTGATAAAGTGAAGAGAAGATGTTGGAGAGGTATTGTGTCTGGATCCCATAGGATTAGATGGGCTTTAAATGGAACATACAATATACTCATGAGATGTCTCTTCAACAGCAACAGAGCTTGTTTAATGTCCAAAGACACATGCGCTGTCATTAAATGGCAACCCTCATGTTTCAGCTACAAAAAATCAATTCTGACAGCCTGTCAGCATTAGTCAGTGTATTTATAGTGTCACCAAATGCTACATAAAGGTAAATGTGTAGGAATTAAAAAATAAATCTTAACTGAACTGTTAAACCGGGGGCTGTAGAGAGAAAAAGGAGCCGTGTTGACAAGTCACAGTAAAGGGCATAAAGTTAAAATATGTATAACCAATGTAAGCATACTGTGTTTCCATCATTACAGCTCCATATGGGTAGGAAGAAACCTCATAAAGACCATGAGTCTGCACCCATGCTAACAACTTACAGTGACACGTTCTCAGGATTATTAGTTTTGTATGTTCAGTGAAAGTATTTAGGGCCTTAAAAAATATAATTGACACCAGTGCTGTATAAAATACTTCTTCTTGAATTTGTACAAGTTTGTCAGTGTTAGTGGCAAATGTACCAAAAGTAAAAGGACTCATAATTCAGAAGGCTGTCCCATGATTGTTACGGTACTATGTGAAATATTGCTGGTAGCTAATTTGGAGGGTTTTATATACTGCTCAGCAGTTTATAAATCACCACTGAGTTTGATGACATGAACGTGAACTGTTTGTATATTTTAACTCTGATCTGATACAAAAAGATTCACAAACAAAATTTTATTTTCTCCAGATGCTAAAGTTTGACAGGTTATTACTCGGGCCACATGAACCATTTTTTTATTCGCAGCATGAAAGTGAATTAAATACTATATTGTATCTGAACTATTTTGTCTTGTACCATCATCTTTAACAGATGTTCTGTCGGACCCAGTGGCCCTCTCCTGAGGAGTACAGCCAGCTGGAGGTCCAAACAAGTCTGGGACGCACCGACATTGTCCGCTGGTTCAAGGACCACCGGTCTGCACTGAAGAATGGAGAAACTCTGGACTGGATGGAAGATTTGCAAAAGTCAAATGTTGCTGAGCAGCAGAAAGCGGGCCAGGATCAGAACAGCCAGAGCTCTGAGAAGAAACGGAGCGTTTCTCCGGAAGTCAGTCAGACTGTAAAAGGTGAGGTTTGGAGAAGGTGGACTAGTGTGCTCTCTTTTTAATACAGTTTTGGAAAGAGTCTTTTTCCCACGTTTGACTCTTTGGCTTTCTCTGTTTTATCGCACAACCATTGGTGCAGTGGAAGAAGCTGGTGAGAAGACGGCAGCTACAGAGCAATCAAGCGAGCTGTCAGAACAAGACAAAGTCCAGTGGTTGACTGACAGACTAGCACACAGTGTGACGGACCTGAGCCGGACCAGACCAGACGAACCTGGTTCTGGCACTGCTGATAAAGGGAGGTGGGTGGAGAAGACAAAAAGCAGATTTGTGTCATTTATTTATTTATTTATTTTTAAGCATATTTTGTGCTTTTTTGCCTTTAATTGATCCGATAGTTGAGAGAGTCAGAAAATGGGGAGGCGGAGAGGGGGAATGACACGCAGCAAAGGAACCGGGGCCGCCTGCAGCGAGTGCTGTAGCCTCTGCATATGGGGCGCCTGCTCAACCCACTGAGCTATACGCCGTCCCAGATTTGTGTCATTTATCTTATAAATTTATTTTCTGGTGTGAGATTCATGTTGGACCAGCTCACTGCCAAAATTCAGTTTAAAGCAATATCTGAGGAGTTATTTTAAGATTATTTTTGTGAAAACAAAATGGCACCAAGTTGTGGATACTGGTTTATTCCATCACTGACACTTAATATTTACTGTTACTGTTCACTGCGTTTTTCCATGTAAGGTTGATGCTATCTGTCATTTAAAATAGAAAGCAGAAAGAAATCTTCCTATGTTATTTGTTTCCAGAACCTAGAAGGAAACTGTGTTTTTAACATTTTTTTCTTTCCTTTGCCAGGTGGGTAAAGGTCAGTGTGGCAGTGGGGGAGGAGACTGAAGAAGGAATAGAAAGGCAGAAGCTGGCGTCAGACTCTGATGTTCTGACCTTGGAGCAACCAGGAAGGGTCACTGGTTGATGGTAGGTTTAATAGTTAAAACAGCCCTTTTGATGTGCACACTTGCAAATTATGGCAAACATGTTAGCTTAATTACACATTCGTAAATATAAGCATTGATTTGGAGTAGTCTCTGATCATCTGATGAATATATGGAGAAAAACATCCAGCTCATTAGATTGCTTTATGCTGCAATATAGTTGGTAACACGTGAGTTAAGCTTTTCTGCTTGTGGTACAGGGCAGGACGCAGACGGTGTGTTTATCAGAGCTTTATCATTGAAAATCACTGCGGCTGAAAGTGATATCAATCAGAGCAGCAAGGAAAAAAAACCTGGGTTTAAGCAAAGTTTGGTCATCAAAAAGAAGCAATGAACTGAACAGGGAAACTGCAGAGTCGGGGAATTTTTGTAGATTATACACACACAGTGATTAGAAAAATTACCAATATAAAAATCCTGATTAGGTCGGCTTTAAAATGATGGAACATTTTATTAGATCTGTGCCAGTGAAAAAAGGGTTAATTGTTGGTGAAACCGAGAGGAGAATTTACACATGGCTGCTGCTGCTGCTGCTGCTGCTGCTGCTGCTGCACAGGCAAGATGTGTTCTTCTTTTCACAATGCATGCTGGGAGATGCTCCAACTCTGTGTGACACTAACCAGCAGCGGTTTAATGGATGGTTGGATGGATGGATGGATGAATACTGGAGTTGGAGATGGATCTTGAAAGCGTCACCATGTGACTTGGCTCATGTAAATGAATTAATAAATGGTGAACTGTTGATTTAAGATGCCACAGCTGCAGCCACCAGCTACCCAGGAAGTTATTAGTGTGCAATTACCTCTAACCGGTCCTTCAGAAAGATGGCATGCTGGGAAGGCAGGATGATATTTGGACCACACCATCATTAGCATTGTACATGTCGACAGCCCACCCACCACACTCACACACACACACACACATTGTTATTCTCACAGGAAGTCAAGAAGAATGGCAAATGATGCTGAGTTTCTGTCTCTTTTTAATTTGCACTTTTATAGTCCATAAGGTTTAGTTTTCATTTTATTTCCATAATAAGTGGTGATCATTCGTACATTTTGTCAGTGCCCAACTCAGTTGAGCGTGTACTTTAAATTATAATGTGGGAGCAGCAATAATAAAATGATAAATGGGTGACGGCTTTTTTTTTTTTTTTTGTTCCAGGTTGAATAAAATCATCGACCTCTGAGTCACCGACCACCATGCGACAACTCTGAATGACTGAAACGTGGAGCCAGTGATGTAACTGTCTGCCTGTGATGTCATCACAAAGCGCCAGGGATTGTGGAGTTCCACTGTTGAAGCACTGATGTGAGGTGCAGATGCTGACGTTAAGAGGAGTGCCAAAGCTGGACTTGATGCATTGTTCTTACAACTACTACTAGAGTTTTTAAAAAAACAAAACAAAACACACAAAAAACAGAAGCACCCTTGTAAATATTTTTCTGTATTACAAAAAAGGTTTGTACAGTTTTGCTGGGAGGGCAAGTTTTGTTACATTTTTAAAAAAGAAAAAGAAAAAAAAGAAAGAAAGTCTGACTGGTGCCCCAAACCCTGTAATGTTTTTTTTTGTTGTTTAAGATCGAAGTGTATGACAGAAAATCAGTCTTTTTTTTTTTTTTGAAACTCATTCTTGCGCACTATTCTTTAGGGGCAGTTTTTGATGGCACTTGCATATATCCCTGCTGTCTTGATAGATATTCTCATGATAGATCTCTTCATCTCAAACTTTTCCTTCTCGCCTGCACCGTCACCTTGTCTCACCTTCACGCCAATCACACAGGTGAAGGTGGGAGTCGTTCAGAAGTGCTTGAGGGATAGTCAGGAGGAGTAACAGGGTTACAGCTCCAGCCTCACTGTGGACAAGAATGAACACACAGCCGCGTGGGTAAACCAAGACTAACGGCATTAGGGCAAATGAATGAATGCACTGTACATCCAAACTTATTCTATCTTCTTTCATCAGCTGTATACCTGGGGCATGTTCATGAAACAGCACAGAATGTTTATTTTCTGACGTAGAAATGATGAATTGAGTGGAGTGTCTATTTGCACCATGCTGCCTTTTTTCAGCTCTCTTATCTGACATTTCCTGTCTGCCTCAGAACCAGTGACGATGATTTCAGCGTATCAGATCTTTTTTTTTTTTCAAAAACTTTAAATATTCACGACTAAAACATTTTTGGTGAAAACGTTGATACACACAATAAAATAATCAGTTCCTTTTTTATTTGAACAATTTCAGAAATCCATTTTCTCTTTTCTGTGATCTGTGAACATGCCTCTCGTCTTTTCTCTTGGCTTTCTGGCTTTTTATAGATCCAACTATTCCAAGCAGGACTGGGCTCAGTTGACTCCTGTTCAGTCAGTTCACAACGACCAACGTGGCTGCTCATGCATCTGTGTTACAGAGATAAATGATCAAAACTGTGCTGATTTTTTTTTTTATTTGAAATTGTCGGCAAAGCTGTCACAAACTGCTTGCATGTGCTTCAACAGTTTTCATTTTAACAACACATTTTAAGAGATGATTTAAAGGGATTTCTGTGATTTGAGTCAATGCCTTCCTTGCAAAGTCCTTGCAGTATTGGTGCAAGTGAAAAAGGTTCAGTTCAACTGTCATTTTGAATTGATAACTGGTTCGAGCAGCAGGTGTATGGCTGTTGGCTGGCTGAATGTCTCTGCTGCCGCTTTAGTTTCATGTCGAGACAAGTATCCGAGATACTGTACATTTGATTGGCTTGTACGGAAAACCGCTTGCATTTTCATTTTCTACTTTAAGTCTGCTGTAACTCAATAAACACACAACTGACTGTAAAACCTCTCAATCTTCCAGTGTTAAATATTCGCATCAAAATTAAAATCACAAACTGCTTGTTTACTTCAAGACCAAAACTATTGATTTAGTACGAAAGTGACAGAGTGGAACAAAGACGCAGTGAGGAGTCAATCATACAACAAGTCTTAACACACTGAAACGACTTTTCTGGTCTTTGAAGTGATGCATCCGTTTGAGCCCATTTTTAATTAAACATGCTTTAGCAGCTTCGGTTGTTGCAGAGGTCATCTCAACCCTTGGAAATGTGGGACAAAATATTATGTGTTTGCAGTCACTGTAAACTTTTTAACCTGTCATGTGCATAGTTGCAAAACACAGAGGAACTACATAGAACAAATAAGATTTTTTTTTAAAGCCTGAGATCCAAAAAGTTGTGCAAAGTGATCATAATGAATGTTGATGCATTTCGTGGTGAGGTTCATCCAAAATAAGTTCAGAATAAGTTTTTTTGTTTTTTTTTTCACAGCTCTTTACTCTGCTGGATTTGATAGCAGCCACATTGTTATTTTTAAACCCGAGTGGGCATTGAACAATATATGTATCGTTGTTCAGATGCAATTAACCAGTTCAACCAAAACTGACCAGAAAAGCACATTGGCATCATTTCATTTGCCCATAAACCCAATAAACTAGAGAACAACTCTATGCACACTAGTACAAAACTTAAAACAATCGATTGCATCGATTTGTTGATTGACAATTTGGTAACTACTAGTCATTGTAAAAATTAGTTACTTAAACAGGGTTTGTGGCCGTTGTCCAAAGAAGAGGATTAACTGATTATGAATAGAGATGTTAATATCAGCCCCAATAGTAACAATAGTAACAATCAGCTGAGCTCTCCTGACTCTTGGAAAGGTTAAGAAAGATTAATTAAAAATTAATAATAGGATAATCATACACTCACACTCACTGTCTTTTCAATAAACAAATGTTATATTTACAAAAAAAGAGCATAATCCCATTTTCACCTCATTTTGGTTAAGATCACATCTTCTGACAGACAAAGATCAGGCCTGTGCCACTGGGGCTTAAGAACATTTTACACCCATGTAAATTCAGACCTGGAAACAGTGCTCTCTAAATAGCTTTGCCCATGTTCAGTAAAGGGATGGCTGAGAGCACACTCCCAGTGCGTCAGTAATTACAATGTAATTTGATATGGCAACACAGAGACAGAGAGGACAGGATCAACAGCGTGCTGGTGTGCAGCTGCAACATCTCCTGTCTTGACAGTCCAATGGCAGGGTGTGGAGAACAGGCGGAGGAGGGATGGAAAGAAGAGGACAGAAAGAAAAAAGGAGGGGAGGGTAGATCAAGAATTATCACATAAAAAAGAGATTTATTCATATTTTCTTCTATCTGCTTCACATGGACATATCCACAGTAGTTTTCATAGAGCTGGCTTTACTTGGTGAACTCAGCCTTAAGCCAGAGTCTGAGTCCCACTGTGTGCTGCTGTCAGAGTTAAAATGAGTGCTTCCTCAGATTTCAGCCTGTTATATCCTTTAAAACTAAACATGAGGTTCAAGGTTTCATCCCCGCAAACAGAGAAGAAGGTGAAGAAGCAAGCATCTTAACGCGCACCGCCAGCTGCACGGCCATGTGTTACTGGGAGCTAAGGAGGAGGGTGTAGTTATCTCCTCCTCCCTCCTCTCATTCTCCTCCAAGGCGGAAGCCTTGGCCCCAGTTGTGACGTCCTCCCCCACCACCACCTCCTCCTGCCTGCTCCTGGGCAGCCGGTCTCCTGGGGGGAGGGACTCCGAAGCCTGATACCCCTCCCCTCCTGTTAGGGAAATAGCGATACCTGGAGAGAGAGGATAGAGATGAAAATTTGGTCTTCTGTTTTTCTCTGTCAAGTAAGTGGATTGTTAACAGAGACAAGCTACAAACATGTCTAAACCTTGTCCTGAGGCTACATGTGGCAACGGTGTGGTTTGGTTTATTCATTGTGAATTCAACTTTTCATCCACAGGGGGAAAAATGTCTTATTTCTCCTCTCAGAAATGACAGACTCACTTAAAAGCTCATCCTCCATATCACCAAATCTTATCAATGGAAGTTGTGGAGTACAGCATAAAATGAAGAAAAAAAACTTACAAGAACTCTGGTGTGGAGAGAAAGGCACGTCCACCCAGGTCCATGGGGTATTTGAACATGAGGAAGAAGTAGAGGTGACCCACCAGGTTCCCTGTCAGTTCATTCACAAACCTGTGCAGCAACAACAAACAAGTAAATTTTCAGGTTATTCACAATTAGGGAAATACAGAAAAAACCCTCATCTTATTAACTGGCAATTAAAAACTGTTACTCACGAGCCTCCAATGATGAAGTTGAAGACCAGGATGACCCACGGTAGATAATGTGCCTATGTCAGAGCAACAGAAAACATGAAGCATATCATTAATATGTCTATAGGAAGTATCCCCATGTGGAGTAATTAAAGGCATCAACATCACAGGTTGTAAATGTTACGTGGATTAATGATGACATGATGACATGACACCATAAACACATGCTATTTTATGTGTTCTTATATTGCTAGGACATATGAGCTGCCTTTTAAAAGGTCATTTACGAGGTAAAAATACACCATTTGATGCACAACAAGTGTTGGTGATAAAACATGAGCTACCTTAAAACGTGTGCCAAACCAGAAGGACACAATCATGTCTTTGTTGAACTGAGCCCAGACGTACAACACCGACATGATCAGTGGAATCATCAGCAGCTGAAAACACAAACAACAGCAACAACATGAGTCCAGACAAAAAGCATCAACACTGATGCACTTTTCCTTCATCCTTCATTTACTATCACTGTTTTATGTCTATCATTTCTTCAGTCCGTTCATCATTGGGCCCCCAAAAAAACCAAAATGCTACAAGAGGAAATAAACAGATAATCCATTTACTTAACAAATGAGTCACTCAACATGTTGAAGGACAATCACAGACACTTTATAGTCTTGCTTGTTTATAGCCTTGCTTTCATTACAGCTGGACGGTTGAGTGAGTTTACTGGTGACTACAGATGCAAAGTGAGGTCGGGTGACAAAAAGAGCTCAAGTAGTACTTTTTTTATGATACTTGATTGCAAATACTTGTGTTTTTGGTGCTACAAATCACTGTATCATAACTGTGGAAAATGCCTTAAGGTGTAAATGATATGAACACAGAGAGAGTGAAGAGAGGAGCATCTTACCCGCATGTCCATCAGCATACCCGTTATCTACAGCTCAGAGTCAAGGACAGTCAGTAACTTTATGGTTCAATACAATCACAGCAGGAGCCTGAAGATTACAGCAGCTGGTGACTGGAAGATTGCCAGTTCAAATCCACACACCAACTGACTGTCACCCACCACCCTCCGCCCCTCTGAGCAAGGCATCTGACCTTGACAGTCAAGGTCCTGACAGGTGACAATCAGGTTTCTCACATGGGATAATGAAATGTCTGAACCCTGAATCCAGATCAGACCTGGTAAAAGCTCCCATGGCTCAATTTGTTTTTCCACCCATTCTCACCCATTCTGCCAGAGGTGACAAAAACTAAACATCTGGTTTAGATCAGGTTTGAAAAGGAGCACAGGAAAAGAAATCCAGACAAGTGGTGAGACTGTCAAAGCTGAACTCGTAACAAAACTGCACAGTGTTGAGATGTGGGCCGGGCTGCACTGCTGGTGCTGCATGTGACCTAGATTAGGTTTCTCTGCTCTGCAGGGGTAGACTGACACTGGGCCACTGGCACAGAGCCACCCTGACATGGCACAGTGCTGCAGAGAAAGAGAGAGAGGTACAGAAAAGACAGATGAAACAGGGTAGCAGAGGGAAAAGAAAGCAGCAGAGTATTTAAATTAATGGTAGAGAGCTAAGGCTAATAGCGATGCAACCTTTGGTGTTGTAGATACATTACAATTCATCATTTAAACAGAGGATTTTTATGTGGTTTGGGGATTTTGTGATGCCAGTCATGAGGATACAACAATGCAGATCCAGTTGAAGAGAAGCATGAAGATATAGTCTGCAGGTCTTCCATCAAACGCCCCTGCAAAGTGACACCAGAGAAAAGATTAGTGTGACTGCATGTGTTCAAATAGACTACACTACAACCATCTACACTACATTCACATGTTCAAGCAGTAGCCTCACCTGTCTCCAGTCGAGTGGAGTAGTGATAGAGGAAATACAGGTTGACTAGGTACAGAAACCCAGTGTTAGGGGTGATGGGAAAATACAAGGTGGCTGTCACTGGTCTCCAGAGCTGAAACAAACACATGAGACATTCACCTAAGAGAAATGTAGTAAGACATCAATATGGCCGTGCTTGCACGCAGATCCAGACTTTCGAGGCTACTCTCTTGAGACATATAACGTCTCATGTGGAAGTGATTTCAAAGGATAAGTGGCAACAGACACCTGGTGTTCATCTCCAGAGTCTGTTGCCTCAAGACGGGGTTCAAAGAGCTGGACTGCGGGTGACAGAAGTCAGACCAGTGTGAGCTTTAAGGGGTGAAGAGAGGACAAGGCATCTTCTGCATCTCTTGGTCAAGCTAAACGATACATGTGAAGGTAGCACCTGTGATTTGTCCCTGTGTTTTTGGCTTTATAATCAAATAAATACAACAGCTTGATAATCAGAGTATACTGCTATTGTCAGTTCTTTTCATTGTACACATACTGTTTGTTACATTAGCATCTCTAAAGGTGGAGATTTAATAATTATTTGACTGCCCAGTGACAAAACCATCAAGCATACACAGACAAAGCTGTCATCAGCTGTTTAGCTGCAGCACTGCCTGTGTTTCTTCAGGATATCAGTAACCTATTGTTGCTACCACACCAGCTCTCTACTGCTAAAATAACCAGTGGTGAAGAATGAGTTAACCTCATACGAGTATAGCAGAATATAGCTCAATACAAGTTCATGTCGTGATTTCAGCATTTTAATGTAGAAATGATAGAATTAAGAAATACGTAGTTTAAGTATCAAAAGCACTAAATATGATATTGTGATCAAAACCAACCCATGTAGCTTTACATGTTGTATATGTAAATCAATGCATTATTGTTGTTGTAACATTTATGTGGAAGCATTTTCTTAGAGTAGCTAGTGAAGGAGGAAGTCCGTTAAACCTGCACGATACCTGAGCAAGTGTACTTATTTACAGTCCACCGCTGTAAATAATTACACAGCAGGACCTACTTTGCCTTAAACCGAGATTCACATCCCGTCTCCTGACCTTTAATGACCTTATTATTAGCCTTGGTTGTGAAGGTAGTCAACATTGTAAAAACTCCGCTTAGAGGTGCTCATCAAGAAAACTCCCATACATTTCTCCAAGCTCTCCAAAATACCGCCTCTGTCTCGTAGCAAGACAACAACAACAACAACAACAACTAATTTGTCTCATTGTCCCGCCAAATAAATTTTCATTTTAATTTTAAATTTTAATACAGCATTTCGACTAAGCTCTCTTCTCGCAAAAATACAATGGACTGGTGTTATATTTACTCCATACTTTAGTGTGGCTAAGTAAAGTCTCATTTTGACAGCAACCGGAAGTCTGCCCGTCCTACGTCTCGCCCTCTGATTGGCTGCCACTCAGCTCAGGCCTGCTCAGTGAGCCCTGTTAGCCACCTGCTAACTAGCCAAATACATCTTGAATGCTTGTACAGCAGAGTTCACTCCGACACAATCAGGTGAATAAAGCCATGAAACACTTACGTGGAATCTGCTGTAGACCAGCTCCGGAACCAGCATAAGGTGCCTGAAATCAACCAGTCCTAGCTTCCCAATAAAGGGAACAGCAATGGAGGCAGCGAACCAGGACCGGGTGATTAAAGGGATGCTTCTGAACCAGTCCCCAATGTCCGACATCTTTCCATAGGATCACTGCCCAGCTATGACCCGGAAACACGAGCTCCTCGCCGAATATAAACCAGTATCACCCCACAACTGCGGCCCCTACAAATCTTGGTATCACAGTTGCACAGTTGCTAAGTTTACATGACGTGGCTAATCACAGGGAGCTAGCTTTACGTATGGTAAAGTTACTGAAGGCAGAGCAGACGCATCCGGTTTAACTTTTCAAAGTAAAACTAAAAAGCTGCACCACCACTAGGTACGTCTACTACTACAACTGCTAGGAACAATAACCGAAATGATACAAAAACTGTAATAACAACTATATTATCAATGCGTAAGACAGCTCGTTGCTGATAAAATAATCACTGTTATGAATGGATTAATTTGAGAGAGATGTCACAAAGGTTTATGTTCAGATAATCTTAATTTGTTTACAGAAAAAGCCACTTTCCATTTAACATTACATTTATGGAAAAAAAAATGCTGTGTTGGTCTAAGAAGGCTGTTGTGAATGTCATCTGCGCATTAAATTGGTAATAGATGCAGGCAGCGTTACACCAATGACCTCTCTTCTGATGTATTTTACCAAGATGTGGGCTTGCACATTAAATCATTTGACCATTCATTATTTATGTGATTGTTTTACATCACGCTCTTAGTTTGAAAGAAAGACGTCAGAACCGGATGTGTTTTGTCATCTAACGCTAACATTTATTGTTGTTGCTCTGTATTATTTTTGTACTTCCTGTGTAATTTGCACCAGACCCGTCTTGGCCATCCAGAGGCAGCCAGCAACAGAAAGAGGCGTGACGTGCGTCCACCACTGCGTGACGAGCGTTAACCGTCAACTTGTCCTGCAGCAGCCACCTGTGGCTACACAATAACTACTCATGTTACAGTTTGATTTACAAATTAATAAATATAGACGATAAATGTACTTTCTATATGGAGTGACGACAAATTTTCATTTATTTTGCCAGGGCCCCTTTTCCCCAGGGATAAAATAGTCGATGTTTTTTTTTTTTTTTTTTTAAACAAGAACATTTAGAAGATATTAGATCTAAATTTGAATGTAAAAACAGGGCTAGTGTGTGTTTTTTCAGGTCATCACAACTTGAGAGCTTCAGTGAACTTTTTTTTTTTTACTACGTTTCCCATAATGCACGCCTCTGTTTACCTGCTACGTACTAGACAGGCGACGAAATAACCGTCCTCAAAACATCGAAAGAAAAAACAAAGAAAAAGAAACCGTGGGTTGAAGAAAACGCCTTGCACGCGTTTCGAGGATTTTTGCACACTGAATATTTTTGATTATGTATCGATATTCTCTACGGCGTCTTATTTAAAGCTGAATACAGTGAGACTTGCCCTTTCAAATTTCGCGCTGTTAGCTCCGCCTGAACAGAGATTAGCCGGCTAGCCCGTTAGCCTGCCTTGTCTGTGAGATGGGTCAGTAACATAATGAAAGTGTGGACCGACGAGTTTCCACAGGTCTGTTTAAAATGGAGGTGACGGACATCGGAAACAAAGAAGAGGGGAAAGTTTGGCATCGAAAACCGACCCCTGGCAAAGGGTAGGTCTGCGAAAGCTAAATGATAGTCGAGTAGTCTCTAGATAGTTAGTTAGTAAGTTAGTACCTGATGCTGACAGGCCTAACTGGACCTGGACTATGTTGTAAAATGTTCCTAATACACAGAACCTAAAATCAGCCGATTATTGTGGTGTCATTTGTTCAGTTACACTTTTACACACTTGTTGCACATCAGTAATACAAGTACCACCTCTATCTATCTATCTATCTATCTATCTATCTATCTATCTATCTATCTATCTATCTATCTATCTATCTATTTAAAAGATAGAGTTCAACAATGCTGTTAATATTTAAGCAAAATATGCTGCTTAACTTCTTAAATATTAGAGAGCAGCCATGAGCTACTGAGACAGGTCGAGAGTTTAATGTCACTGTTGTCTGTGTTTACGTTTCCTCTGTTTGCCATCCTCAGTGTGTTGGTGACGGTAGTCCGCACGGCTCAGCAGGCCAAGAAGGTGCGTTTCCTCCACGTGGCCTTTGACACCACAGGAGATTCCTTCCTGGCTGGGGATCACCATGGCAACATCTATGTGTTTGACATCAGTAGAAACAGGTGATTGATACTGCTCAAAGGTCCCAATGTGTTTGTTTACCATGATTTGCTTTCTAAAGCTTGGCAACTTGGGTTTTGCAATGTGTCCACAGTTTATTGTTGATGTTTCTCCCATGTTTTTCATTCATGGTAAGAATAACCACTTAGATTTACCTGTCTCCCCTCAATGTGTTTAAAAGTCAAAGAGTCAAAAAGATGCAAAAATACCTGGATACATGAGCTTGTATGAACTTTACGATGATTTAAATATGAATGGTCTTCCTTTAATTTAGGAGCAGAGTTCCTCAAAGTGGCCAGGTAAATTTGTGCAGTTTTTCATATTTATCTGATATCATTTTTTTTATTTCTTCTTTCTTGGGGTAGATTTCGTCTTGTGCAGAAAACTGGACAGGCCTGCACTGCACTGGCTTTCACCCTCCGCAGGACCACAGAGTTGCTTGTGGCCCTGACTGACTACACAATCAAGTGCTTTGACAAGGGTAGGATTATTCACATAAAAGACTTGAGCCTTCTGTGTACTACTCATCCCCTCAAATAACTATAAATAAACACATTCATTTTCATTTGCCTTTTGTTTCTTTGACAGACACAAAGCAGCTGGTCAGCTGGATGCGAGGTCACGAAGGAGCAGTCTCATCCATCTCTGTCCACAGCTCAGGCCGCTACGCCATCACCACGTCCTCAGACACTGCTCAGCTCTGGGACCTGGACAGCTTCCAGAGGAAGAGGAAGCTGAACATAAGGCAGTCTGTTGGCATACAGAGGGTAAACATACAGACATACCAATTCAACACAACATCACTAATATAGTACTTTGACTAATTCATGAACGTAATTTCTCATCAGAGGAAGTTTTGTGAATGTGTTGTCAAACAAAAACTTGAATCTTTTATTTTGTTGTTGTCATGTTAGTAGTTCACTACTGTCTGTGTTGCAGGTGTTTTTCCTTCCTCTCAGTAACACCATCCTCAGCTGTTTTAGTGATGACTCCATCTTTGCTTGGGAGAGTGACACACTGTTCTGTAAATACCAGCTCCCTGTTCCTGACTGCGGACCCAAAATCTCCTACAAGGCCTTTGCTGTCACACGGTGGGTCTCTCACATCACTACCATTAACTAGCTCACAGATTATGTAGCTCTTCAGTGTATTTCACTATGACTACATAACACTTCACCTCATGAGCACAACATTAGTAACTAAAGATCGGAAGGATTCATCAGTCATCAATGGATGTGACTTGTGTTGACAGTGATGGTAAGAGACTTGCAGCAGGTGGACGCTCCAACCTCCTTCACCTGTGGTGTCTGGACAGCAAACAGCTGCTCAGGGTGATTCAGATGCCCACTCAAGTCCGAACTGTCAGACAGCTGGAGTTTCTGCCGGACAGCTTTGACGGAGGAGCCAGCCAGGTATACACACAACAACCTCTCATCTTCTGCAATGGAGTCACATTTGTTTATTTTTTGGTGATAGTCACTATTAATGTTTCTATGCATGAGCCTGTGGTCTTATTCATTGCCCATTCTGTATGTGTTTAACATGTTATCTCTTTTCCACATTGTGTGTGTGTGTGTGATGTTTGTTCACGCCTGAGTAGACACTAGGTGTGTTGAGCCAGGACGGTGTGCTGCGCTTCATCAACATTCACACCTGCAAGCTGCTTTTCCACATTGGTTCCCATGACGACGCCATCACTGGAGTAGCAGTCAGTCCCAACGGCAGACATATTGTGGCTATCATGGATAATGGCAGTATCAACATCTACAGTGTCCAGAGTCTCACACAGGAATTAAACAAGGTGATCACCAGTTGTAATGATCCAGAGAGTGACAAGAGTTTTCAGATTTGTTGTCAATATTAATGTATTGTGCTAAAAGTGGACTGATTGTGATTGTCTGTTTCTACCTCTGGCCCTCACACAGCCTCCTCCCTCCCAGGTGGCGGTAGTCTCAGATGTTGACACTAATCAGGAATTATTGAACCTAAAGGTCAAGGTCAGGTCAGAGGGTCAAAAGCCAGGGATGAGCTCGGGTAGGAGACAAGTGAAGATACTTAGACCACCTGCTGTGTCTACAGCGGATGATAAAGAGGTAAACAAAAACAGATACACACACTCGTTTCCAAACAACTGTGTTATTTCTTTTGAGGTGTTTTTTCATTTCATATTTCACCTTTCCCTTCATTTTCTTTCTTCATGAACAAAGATGCACAAAGCCTCTCTCTGCCTCTGACTAGATGTAGTGATTGTTCTGATCTTTGAATAGAATGAATTTCCAGCTGGTCTAAATAAGAAGAGACTGGTGGCTCTGCTAAAGACCTTTGGAGAATATCCTGCTAAATACAGGTAAATGCATGTGTCTGATGAGTCTTTTGACTAATTGTGAAGACTCTTACTCTTATTTTTGAATCTGACCTTTGTCTGTGTGTGTTTGTGTTGCAGGATGTTTGTGTGGCGGTCTCTGCTGTGTCTTCCAGAGAACCATGCAGCGTACAGCAGTCTGACTGATAAAGGCCTGCATTCAGCCTACCTCACACTGCACGATAAGTACCCCATCAAAAGTCACAAGTTACAGAGAGGACTTCAGAGGTACTATCTCTTTCTCTCTCATACAAACATGCACTTACACACAACTGCGCTTCATCATAAGCACACAGTTAAACCGTCAGTTGCAGTTTTTCTCACTTTTGTGACCCCAAACTTTCCTCCATTTCACAGGGTTTTATCTGCCTTAGCTCACTGGGCAGCTATCTTTGGAGAGCTGGAGTACCTTCCCCTGGTGGCCTTCCCCTTTGTCAAGCTCTTCCAGAACAACCCGATGCTCTGCTTCGAGGTGGTGGCAACTGTCATAGGTACTTATTATGGCATGTAATTCTCTCAGTATACACAGCAATACATAAACACAGGGTTTTGTTTCATATTACAGGTTTGCTACATGGAAGCTTATGAAATTATAAACTACAGTTTTCAGTGTTATTTATTATTGAGCCATCGAATGTCATGATGCAGTGTGAATTTATTGCCCATTTGTTAAACATGTTGGCAAGAGTTTAATTGATTTCGATGCTGTTTTGCAGTTAACTGGGGCCAGCACTGGTTTGAGTACTTCCCCAACCCTCCTCTGAACATCCTGAGCGCAGCAGAGAACGTTCTGGCTCATCATGACAAGGAGCTGCTGCAACACCTGGTGGACTGTGGCATCACCTCACAGGTAACAGCAACAAACATCTACGCACAGCTGGAGCAGTGGGATGGATGGGAGGTCAGACAGAAATCCATGTGCCCACATGTCTCTGCCCTGTTTAAGTTCACACTCACTACTCTGTCTTTCTGTGTCTGTCCCAGCTCTACGTGTGGCCCCTGCTGGAGACCCTGTTCTCAGAGGTGTTGACTCGTGATGAGTGGCTTCGGCTTTTTGACAACATTTTCTCCAACCATCCATCATTCCTCATCATGGCCTGTGTGGCCTACATCACCTGCTGCCGTGAGCCACTGCTGCTCTGCTCCCAGAAACAAGACTTTGAGGTTAGAACGCTGCCCTCTCTTTTCTGCTCCTCTCCTCTGAGAGGAAACAGTCCCACAGTCAGTTTCCTCTCAACTCTCCCTTTTCCCTTTGTTCAGTATTTTTTTCATCATCGTAACAACCTGGATGTGGGAGCCATGATAAAGGAGGCCTACCGAATGCTGAACAGCACGCCTGCAGACATCCACCCCAGGACTATTCTGTCTGACTTTACTCCACTGACCACAGGCCAGTACCCTGTGTTCAACCACTACCCAGAATTCATAGTGGAATATCAGAGCCGGGAGCGGGAGAAGATTCGACTGCAGGAGATGGAGTATCTCCGTGAGAGGTGAGATTGAAGATAAATGAAAATAAGAAAGGCGTGAAAAAGGGCAACACATGTATGTGAATATGTGATATTCACACAGGCAGGAATTATCAGCGAATCGTGCAGATTTTTTGCGTCGTCAAGCTGAAGAGGACGCCTACTACACACAACAGGTAGAAACAGCCTTTTTCAAATTTCACTTAAACCTAAAGATCTGTTTAATTGATGTTTCGGTTTATGACTCATTCAGTTTATCTGCCTACGAAACACAAGCATAGCATGGAAATGAAGTGAACTAAATCATAGTATTTTGATGGATTTAAACACAGGAGCTCCTGCAGAGGGCAGAAGAACAGCGCAGAAATATCCTGGCACAGGAAGAAGAAAAACTAACAGAGCAGAGAGCAAAGTAAAAAGCACAATACACTGACATTTCTGCAGTGAAGTGATGAGAGAGAGGAGGATGTGATGTATTGTCTGTTGACACCACTCCATCCTCTGCAGGTTGGCAGCCATGAAGAGAGAGCTGAAGGTGAAGGAGTTACAGCTGTTGGATGCAACTAGAAGACGTTTCCTCAAACACCAACAGGACCTGAGAGCCTCGCAGATACAAAGGCTGGAGCAGGAGATCGGTAGAAAGGTAAACACAGTTTAGTTATTTATCCTTTCAGATGTGAACATTCACATGCCTTAAAGAAACTATAAAAAATGAAAACAGCAAGGTTAATGTTGACTACATCAAAAACTAGATTTAAAACATTTAAGTTTAAAAGAAATCAAAGGAGCTATAGCTATAGCCAGATAATAATAAAGATACATCCAATATCTTGCATGACCTTCCACAGATGGATCTGAGGGAGCGAGAAACAGCTGCAGCAGTGCAGGACCTGGAGGTCAGACAGATGGAGCTTGAGGCTCAGAGAAGGCGACTTGAACAGGTGACACCTCATATTCAGTGTACCTCCCTCCCTCTTTGTGGCTTGTATTTACATTTGTTCCCAAATAATGTCTCTCATCAACCTAGAAAGCCATTTGCTGTTGTAATACAATAAAGCATCACAAATTAACACTGCTGTCTGACCGGACATTGAATACATGAAAATGTGTGACAGCAGCAACAGATGTGTTGTGTCTCAGTTTGTATCAAAACTGAGCTCAAGAAAAGCAAAACTCCTCCTGGTGTTAGGGTTGGGGGTTTATTTCTCATAAACTAAAAACACGAGCTTTGACCAGTGCTACAAGTCTCTTAGTTGATGTTTTTCCCCTCAGCATCTTCTGAAGGAGCAGGAGCGCACGGGCCGGGAGGTGGAGGAAGAAGTGGAGATGAGGATGAGGAAGGCAGAAAGAGAGGAGGAGAGCTACACAGAACTGCTGCACAGCACAGAGACAAACGTGCAGGTCAGTGACACCTTCCACTACAGAGCCAGTGTCATGGCTTATTGAAATATGTCAGCTCATGATCTTGATCCACTCATACACCCATGTGGCTTGCTTGAGAAACTATCAAAGCCTCACACTGAATTTGGCACAGGTATCTGTGACCCCATGTTCCTGGATCGGTTAACTTTCTCTCCCTGTACACACAGATCCTGGAGGAATCCCTGGCGGAGGCGTGCCAGCTGGGCCTGGAGTCAGACTGGCAGAGAGAGGTGGCGGAGCGCCTGCAGCAGGTCCACGCTGAGCAGGAAAGGAAGAGGGAGAGACTGGCAGAGCTTCACAGGCAAACCCTGGCAGAGGAGGAGAGACTGGCTGACACCATGAGAGATATGGCAGGAAGGAAGGTGAGAACAACAAGAGTGTGTTTGTCAACACAAGGAATTAACATGATGCATTGGCTTGTTAGTTGCACATTAAATCACTCTGACATCATTACTATGGGGTTTAAGGCTTTTAAGAATAAACACGGGTTGAGTTGTGACGTCATATCTGATCGTCTTAAAGCCTGAAATACTAGTCATCACCAATCATGAATTATCATTGAAGACAAATAATAAGATTCTCTTATTCAGTTAGATTATAAAACCTTGATTTAATTTGCAGTGGGATGAAGTGATGAGCAGCAGAGCCCAGTTACAGGAGCAGCGACAGGCCTGGTCTTCAGCAGTCATGGGTATTACCACACACACACTCACACACACACTCTTTGTTTGTGTCTGGTGAGCTTAAAGCATCAGTGTTTACAGTGTTTGATTTGTGTCAGATGATCAGAGACAAACGAAGACAAGGTCACCAGGCTTGATCAGAGGACATCCACATGGACCCAGCTCCACCCCTGCAAGTCTTGTAGGAACGAATGGTGCTGGTCCAGCAGTCAGACCCCACACTGCCACCACTCCGAGGTCAACAGGAACCAACATGGTGTGTCTGAACAGCAGCTCACCCTCAGAGAGCACCTCCACCACCTGTAGGTCACTGCAGAGATGATCTGTTTGTTGTTTGTTGTTCTCTCTTTGTTTTTGTTTTTTTAAGGCTCTGCCACAATGTGTGTACAGTAGACACGGTGGAGACACGGTGGAGACATTGGAGTCTGTGCTGATGGGAAGAATTTGGTTTCTCATAAAACAAATGCAAATTATTGTCAGACTGTGTGGTAAGATTGTAATCTGAAAGCTATTCACAGTGAATAATAATAACCAGGATCAGTTATAGACCAGACATGGGCAAACTATTCTTTAAAGGACCGGTGTGGCTGCAGGTTTTTGTTCCAACCAACCAGGAGTACACAGTTTGATCAATCAACTGTCTGAAGACTGAGATCAGTTGATTAAATGAGTCAAGTCTGGTGCACTGCTGCTTGGTTAGAAAGAAAACCTGCAGTCACACCGGTCCTTTGTGGATTCGTTTTCCCATGCCTGTCATAGACAATGCCTGGAGGGAACTTCCTCAAATTTGGCACAAAGTCAAAGGTGATCTGTGTATGTTTGTCCCCGTGACATCTCAATTCAAGTTCGTCCTTCTTTCTCTTTCATTCTCAGTGTCTCTGGACCGAGGACGGGCTCATCTTGACAGCAGCGAGAGAGAACTGCTTAAGGAAATCAGAGAGCTGCGACAGAAGCTGGCATCCAGAGCCAGAGAGGGCAACTCTGCCTCCTCACAGTCTGTCCACACTCTGTCCTCTGTCTCACAGTGACCACAGACTGCTCTCCCACTTTCACAGTGTCAGAAGAACATATTCTCCTATGAGGCAAGCTAGAACGACAGAAACATTGATTCAAACTCAGATTTCATGGAGATTTACGGTGTATACAGTTATCAGCTTAGCACAGTTTTTGTGATTTACATTGCTGTAGCTCCTTTTAAGGATTTTTATTTTAATGAATGTTTTATGATGTGTCTTATTTAAAACCTGAGGTGGATAAAATGTTTTTATAAAAAATAAAAAAAAAACCTTGTCCCAGCTACGTGTCTCATTGTTACCTTTAAAATAACACATGCACTTTGTCTGTCAGTGAATAAAAGTGGAGTGATTGTCACAGCCATGGATTTGTAATGCGTCCCTCAAAACTCCAATCAATCACATTCAACTATGGTGTATACACGAGAATGAATGGAAATGTTATTTGCGTGTGTGTATGCAGGAAGTTGTTTCTGCCAAACGCTGCACAGGCTTTACAGTTTAGATCATAGTCATCATGTTTTCATGAAGAGTTTGTGCTGCTCATCTGGCTGGGTGTGCCTGTTAGTCTGTCAGCTTCTGCTCCATTTAACAAACAGGTGATATTTTGATTTGAGCCGAAGAGACAGCGTCATTCCTGCCATTCATTATTTTTTATCCCTTCACCCATCTTTTATCTGTGCTCACCCACTCTTACTCACTCAGTCTCAAGCCATGCCAGGGATAGACCTTCATGAGTTGAACCTTTCTCTTCTTCTTTTTTACCTGTTTAATCAACACACAAACACCCCTTTGGCATTTTATGGAAATATTTCACTCAGCTATCTCTTATCTCTGACACATGTTGCCACACATTTATCAGTGTTTTTCTTTTCCATACGTAGACATTCTTCCCTGTGATCTCCTGGCAGGGAACATCACCACCTGGTAGCTCTCACTCCTTACCTGTCAACTCTCATCACCTATAAAACCATCTTGCCCTGAGCTGGGGCGTGCCTTCCACTTTCTCTTTAACCTCTCTGTCTCAGCCAAGATTTGTTTCACAGATGTCAATAGAAACGACGCTAATACTCCCCGAGTCATGCACAGCTGCCACATCTGTGTGTGCAGAGTGATCAGTGAGGGGCCATGGATGCCAGCGGTATGTCCGTGCTGCGGTACAGGAGTGCGAAACCTCAGGGGAAGGTCAGGCGACGTATTCAATACCTCCGCATCCCTTCCTCTTCTTACTCGGACCTGACGGCCGTCAGACCCATGTTGGACCTGAGCCACAACGAGAGCGCTCGGCTGGCAGTGGACGGCCTGCTCAGCCGGGGCGCGGAAGGATACCAGGAGATGTTAGACGCAGAGGGTGAAGTGGACTTTCTGTCCGAGCTGGAAAAGAACTACATCCTGGAAAACGGAAGAGATGGCAACACAGGTTGTTCATGGTTTTACATTGTTATTGTTCCTGCCACGCTGTTGTATTTAAAAACACAAGACCGATTCACTGGATCTAAAAAAAAAAAAAAAAATGTGTTTGTTTGCTGTGCTTCACACAGCTGATCCTGGTGCAGATTTTGATGATGACGGTTACCAAGATTTAACGAGCTTGTCAGATGGTTCCAGGTCTGCCACACAATGTCCTGCAGTCTCAACCGACAGTGATCCCACAGTGGCAGGTTGTGACCACAGCTGCGTCAAAGGTAAAAGTTTGAGGAGCAGAACAGAAACAAAAAAAAAATCATTATTTCATCTTTTTTGTTCACATTTGTTGCACTGTGATTTAATACTGTCCCTTTCAGATGTGAAGCGGACTGCTCCTGTGCTGGAGGAGCCCAGTGTTGAGCTTTATTTCCAGTCAGAGAGCAGGGCAGTCAGCATGAAAGACCTGGTCAGAGAGTTCATCAGGAAGGCTCACATGGTAGGCCTTGTCTGTCTGTGTGTGGGTGTGTGTATGTGTGTGTGTGTGTGTGTGTGTGTGTGAGAGAGAGAGAGAAAGGACTGGTTTGTGTGTTTCCATATGTGTGGTTGTGCAAGCAAAGACGAACATGATGTGCAAGCAAAAATGAACATGACATGTCTGTACATGAGAGAGAATATGAAAAATGTCAGTAGTTCTCAATGTTAGTTCTCTGCAGGTTTTTGCTAAGGTGACTGACATCTTAACTGACACGACTCTGTGTCTATGTGCATGTAGGCCCTGGCCATAGTGATGGACAGCTTCAGTGACGTGGAGCTGCTCTGTGATCTCCTGGAGGCCAGCAGGAAGAGGAATGTGTCTGTCCACCTGCTGTTGGATCATCTTAACCTGAACCTGTTTGTTACCATGTGGCAGGACCTCAAACTCAACAGTAAAAATTTCCCTGTGAGTCTTTTAATCTCTGTCTCTGTCCAACACCAACCCCTCTGCCTTCATGTTCTGCCTCTAATTACAGTAAAAATATCCAAAAATGGCATAAACTCCTTACATACACAAACAAGGCCTATGTCTATAGCATGGATGTGATTTGATGTGATGCTGGTGAAAACCATCAATCCACACATTGTGAGTGTCGACTAGTCGTCATCTTGCTCTCATAACCACACAAACGTGTATCAAAGCCCCAGACAACCACAGCTTCACTGCTGCAGCAGTTCACAGTCTCTGTTTTCTGCCGTCTTTCACAAGGTGATTTTCAGAGTAGTGTTGATGCACTGATCTAAGAGCCTGAGCCTGGAGTACAACATGGAACCAAAGTGACTGATGTCATTCTGCTGGACTTCAGTACAGCCTGACACCAGAAAAGTGAAAATACAGTTTTGACACATAATACAATTTGGAGTCCAAATGTGTCACTGGACAATTTAATTTAAAATGTGTTTGTGTATTTTGATGGGTTTTCTCAAGTTAGAATACTTTGACCTTACAAGGCCACCGTACCTCCAGATATTTATGCAAAAAAATGTGTGTGTGTGTGTGTGTGTGTACAGAAACTGTCGGTACACAGTGTGGATGGACAGACCTACTGTGCCAAAACTGGAAGGAAGTTGACAGGTCAGATAGCTGAGAGTTTCCTCATCGCTGATTGGACTGAAGTGCTGACCGGCTCATTTAGGTTAACACACGCACACACACACACATACGCAGTGTTTACATGTTGGACACAAATTCATAGTTGGTATTTGCACGTCTGAACAGTGCCACCTCTCTTTTTTGCTTTTGTGTGATTAACGATGTAGTCTCCCCCTCCTCCCCCCTTTCTCCATGTCTGTGTGTGTGTGTGTGTGGTCACCTTAGTTTCTCCTGGCTGTCCTGGCAGGTGCATCGAAGTCTTGCTGTTCTTGTAAAGGGCAGTGCCGTCACACCTTTTCATCAGGAGTTCCACAGGCTCTACTCCAGCTCCACACCAATCCCCGGCTTTGTCACTTTCATGGCTGGGCCTCACACGCCCACTCCTCACATCACATCGCGTGCAGATCAAAATGAAAACTCAGGCTACAGTAAATTGAAATCAAGTCTGACCAAAACAGATAGCTCCTGGGCTTGGACTGACGATGCTCGAAAGTCTCAGACAAAAGTGGAGTGCAACAAAAGTGCTGACCAGGCTCCACACAGACAGACAGATACAGGTATACAAACACACACAAAACCCCCTCTGCTGCTCCCGATACCTCTGGCCCAACCAGGAGCAGCGCAGAGTGCATCTGTGGAAAAGCCCAAGCATGCACTGACCGGTGCTGAAAGGCTTATCCCACAGCAAAGCAACAGAAACAAACTGACTCAGCCTTCAGGGATCACTGCAGGTCTCAACGTACAGTGGAACTACTCACTTAATGTACAGCCCAAGGTGGAGCTTCAATCTGATAACCCCATACTGTCTCCTTCCACATCACAGCAGCAAGCAGTGACAGGGCTTCAGTTTCTTTTGACCCATTCACAGACATCTGGCCTCCAACACAACATCTCCTCCTTTGAAACCAGGAGACAACATCAGCTCCAGAAGCATCACTCATTCCTGGCATCAGAGGCTGCAGGCATGGGACCTCAGCTCCAGTCAGACTCTGAGCTGTTCACCCCAGGTATGAGAGCCAAGCTGTATCTACGGCCTCCTCCAATGCTGAACTGGATGCTCCAGAGTCACACTGCAAGATCCAGACCGGTGGTTCGAACCAATTCATTCGATGAGACCTGTTCGGCAAGGCAAAACACGGGTGGGCCAGCGGGCTGGAGACCAGTTCACAACATGAACCCCACGCTGGAAAGGAGCAAGAGCTTGAATGACAGACACGCTGGAGGATTTAAAGGAGCAGGAAGCCGAACATAACCAAGACCTGACAGAAACATACAGGAGGCAGGTATATTAATGTGTGACATACATTACATATTCATACACTCTAGACCTATGTGAGTAGCCTAACCCTAACCCTAGTCAACAAATGTATGCTGATCTAATTTAACAAAACAATCAACGTTTGTTAGATCCTTATAAACCTTTGAAGTCTGTAATGCGTTATATCGTTATGTCATTATATAATTATTTGTTATTGTGTACTCAGGGTGACAGTGGAGTGCTCCCTGCACACCACCAAGGGTGTTTTCAGTTATTTAGGTAATAAGCATTCTGCTTAGGTTGGGTGGAGATAGCCTGGGTGTTGGAACAAAACCCACACAGGACAAACAACACAAGGAAACACCAGCGTCCTGAGGTGGTAGCAGTAATCAGGCAGTGAGGTGAAAACTGTACAACAGGTGTGACGAGATTTTTTTTTATTCATGTGATGCACAGTCTCTGTTTCTGAAGGCTGTGAAAATGATTTGAGTATTTCAGCTGTTAAAAATAAACAAAACAAGCATAAACACAGCATGTTTGTGTGTCATAAGGCAAAACTTACATTTGTGGCAGAACACTCAAAAAAAAACAAAAAAAACTGAGCATCTCACTTTGTATAATATTTCACACTTTAGGAGGTGAATGAAACATTCATGGGTCTGTGTGTGTCTGGACTGTGTCTGTTTGAACTATGACTACATTGACGCTTCAGTTCTCTCTGTGTGCTTCGCTTTCATTGAGAGATGAACATGAATAATTCATTTACAGTTGAATGGTGTGATTCATATCTGTGATTATTGTTTTGAGATTTTCAGCATTAAAAGTTAACCTCCATATATGGACTTATTCTAACATCAGTAAAGCTCAGCAGGCATAATGTGCACTTGAAGTTGGAGGTGTTCACTGCATTGACTTGTGGTCGACACAATGACTGGACCATCTTCAGCATGTCCTTCCTGTCTGACATCTTCTCTGTAAAATAGTCAACATCAGGACTTTGTGTCAGTCTCTAACCCTTCAGTCTGTAAGATCTTGTTCCACCAGCGCTCCCTAAAGCTCTGCATGCACACACTGGCCAGACTCTCCCCATCCTGGTAATCCTCCCTCATCTTCTCTGGGATCAGGTCCTCTGACATCACCTGGGAGATCAGAAAGAAAAGCTGAACTGACTTGAGTGTAGCCGCTCACCTGAACTAACACTGAACTGCCTGCAATTCAGGTCTTGACACAGCATGTATAGCCAAAATGAGGAGCCTCACCTCAGTCAGAGCCTGAAGCGTTGATTCTTTGGGATTTAGCCTCTGTAGAGCTTCATCTGTGGCCTGTAGGCAGCTTTCACTGCGCTGCAGCACGAAGGAGGACTGCTGCTGCCGGAGGATTCTCAGCAGGAGTCTGAGGAGGCAAAACAAACACAGACGTTTTGACACGACAAAACCTCAACATTTAACTAATTCTTACTTCATTAGACAAAACATCAGGGCCAGCTGCTCTCCAGTGATTATTAACTATTGCAATGTTTCTTACCATTACAGTAAAATGGTATTGTCAGTTGGTAATGGTAAATGGTATGGTATTGATATTTTAGTGTATGTAGTATTTACAGCCACATGCTGTACCTAGTCCTGATGAAGCAAGTGCAAGCTTTGAGCAGGATTCTGTCGTCATCGAGCTCTGCTGCCTCGTCCCGTTGCTCCTCACTCTCTCTGTTCTTCTGCTCTTCAGCTGAGTCACCAGTGGATCCTGGTAAAGGTGAAAACAACAGATCAAAAATCATCACGTTTTATCTACATGTCTGCAAGGTCAGCAAAGAGCTAGACCGTTCATTCACATCTGTAGTAAAAAAAACAACAACAGAAAACACATCAAGTTATATGGGAGGTCAATGAGACGGTGGCTGAAGTCAACTCTACCTGTGGGACAGTTGTTGTCCAGCAGCTGCAAACACATCTGGCCCAGGCTGAACCAGTGCCAGGGGTTGAAGGGCAGTAAGCTGCAAAGCTGCTGGAGAGATGACATCTTTGGTCCCACAGCTCCAAAATGGTGGTAGATGCTGACCTATAATTAAGTGTTCGCCTCAGTTACATAATGGCATTATTACATTTTCATAGAATAAATGGTGAAAGAACACAAAGGGGAAAATGTGTTTGTATCAGGGTGAGTGTAATGTTAATGCTGACCTTCAGCAGAAGGAGGCTGGTCAGGTGACAGGTGTTAGAGGCTTCTTTGCTCTGTGGAGAGATGATGGAGAAATTACCAGTTAACTAAATTAGACTGTTGCCAAGCCCAAGACCTTTAGATGTCTTACTGACTCCTTAGTTGGCTTTGAAATTCAACTAGCTCCTTCAGATGAGTTAACCATCAGAGAGACCATCTGCGCAACTTGAATTATCAAAGTCATGTTAATGTTTCAAGCTGTCCGGAGTGGTGAGTTCATGCACTGCTGGGAAGCCAACATCCACAATTCATGCGACAGCTGCCCACACAGGCTGCAGTGGTGATGGCAATAAGCAGACGTGGAGTCTGGTGTATCTGTGTTTTAAAAAACAGTCCTGATCAACTGATTGAGCCGACTGTTAATGTTGGAGCTTAATAGGTCAATAAATGAGTTTATATCAGCTCACTTTGGTTGAAGCAAATGAGAAAATAAAGGCTGACTCAAAAGAGTTTCGACAAGCTGACTTTCATAGTACACCATCAATAAAACCAGAATAAATGTAAAATCAATAAAACAAATTGTTTGTCTAGAAGGCAAGAATAAAACCCTCTTTATTTATTTATTATTATTATTATTATTGTTTTCTATTTGTCTGTAAAATTTACAATTTCTTGAACAATAAAATGTCAACCTTTTTGACTTTTTGAAAAAATTATCTGGAATGGTATAATATAAATTTTGGATTTAATGGATTTTCTTTTGTCTAAATCACAGTAATCGA
>OMNW01006005.1:2499-16897 GCA_900303245.1 Selene dorsalis | reverse complement strand
TTTAAGGATTAAAAACTGTTGGCCTGCAACTGTTTTTCAGTTAAGAAAATGACGAAAAATCACACTTAAATGAAATAGCCTAAATATTATTGTACAAATTTTATTATCCAACATTTTTAATTGACGTTGTGAGAGCATCGGAGCGGACTGGAGCGGTGCGAAATCCCCGCTCTGGCCTTTGAATTGAAAACCGCTCTGCGCTCCGAGCCGCTCCAACCTATTTCTTCCGCTCCGCTCCACCACCCGCTCCCCGCTCCGCTCCGCTCACATGCTCTGACCTACACACACCTGCACTCACATGGTCATGGGTTTTTTGCTGATTAATGGATTCTTTTGGTTGTGTTGTATTTTCTGTGTTTCTCCAGGTGTTCTTCAAGTGTCACTACGACTACGATGCAGCCAATGACAACCTGATTCCCTGTAAGGAGGCGGGGTTAAGGTTCGAGACAGGGGACATTCTGCAAATCGTCAACCAAGATGATGTTAACTGGTGGCAGGTAGAGTACAGAAGCAGCATGTGAACATCACTTTATTGTGTGTTGCCTGGCTGATTACACAGATGATGGAGCTGCTGAAGTTCAGATTGTTTTTTAGATTTAAGTTCTATTAGTTAGTTTTCTAACTAATTCCGCTTTATGTGGTGTACAGGCTCGTCATGTGGAGGGTGGGAGCACAGGGCTGATACCCAGTCAGATGCTGGAGGAGAAGAGAAAAGCTTTTGTCAAGAGAGATGTGGAGCTGGCACCAACAGGTTAGTGGAAATAATGAATAATGAAAACAGTTAAAGACAGTGAAGACTGATTGTCCACATCAGATTTTTTTACACCGATATCTGACAGTGAAAGCCAAGTTATAGTTTGTGTTCTGTAAAGTAAGCTCTCTGAAGACACTACAGACAAGACTAAAATTGTATCTTCAAAAGTGTCCTTTTCATTCTGTTGGGAACATGAACCAGGCAATACAACCGACTTTGAGAGGGGTTAGCAGTTTGCAACGATTTATACCTGTAATTAAGTGCCAGTTTATATATATATATTCATTATACATATATGTGATTAATCAATACACATTTAATCAGAGAATTAATTCATGCTTCAATTCAAATCACCATTGACTTATAATGGCTTAGTTATCAAAGTATGAGCAAGTCATTATTAGCAATCAGACATAAGTGAAGAATTACCAACAAATCATGTGCAAACTAAAAAGGCCAAAGCACTCATTCAGAAACGACAAAGAAAGTCACCAATAGAAATAACTGAAATGTTGAAATGAACATGATAATAATGCAGACCAGTGACTGCCGGCATGACTTGTGTGATCTGCATCAACTAATGTGAATCTGCTTTATGTGACAGGAAATCTTTGCACTGGTGTTGGAGGGAAGAAGAAGAAGAAGATGATGTATGTGACCACCAAAAACGCAGGTGACTCAACCAGATTTATAAGACTGTATATATATATATATATTTATCTCTCTTCCACCTGTTCTTCCCGCTTTCGTTCCTTTAACCCTTTCTGTTGTTCTTCTCAGAATTTGACAGACATGAGATACTGCTGTACGAGGAGGTGGCCAAGGTCCCGCCTTTCAAGAGGAAAACTCTGATTTTGATTGGTGCTCAGGGCGTGGGGAGGCGGAGACTGAAGAACCAACTTCTCCTGAAGGATCCGCAACTCTTTGGCACCACTATTCCATGTATGAAACCTGGAACTCTCTATTAATGGTCCAGAGCAGATGAATTATGAGTGCATGCTTCATGGTGCATTTAGGGTGTGTCAGTATCAGTTTTACTATTTTATTTGCAGAGACAAACGTTCACTGCTCCAGGCTCATGGTTCAGAAAGGACGTTCTTGATCTTTGTTTGTCTTCAATATGAAAGTGTGGACAAATTCAGTTGAGGAATGTGGATCACTGTGGAGGAAATACTGGGTAGTAAGGACGATCGTTTCTCTGCAGAGCCTCATTTATGTGCAGGAGACATCAGGACGTCTAAGAACAACATACAATATGCCACAAACAAAGCTCTGACCTGAGGCTGATGTCTAATTCCTCTTGGCTCTTCCAAACATCTGAAGAACATTTCCCACACACTCTGCTTGTGTACAACATATGTGCATATTAACTCTCTCAGGACAATGTGTCCTTTAAAGAGGAACTTTGCAAGTGCAGTTGCCTTTCTGCTGTTTTGCTAACCCTCCTCCTGGCCATGTGCATTTATTTTCAACGAAGCCGGCGAGAAAGCAATCGATAGAGCGGTAGATAACGTTACTGATCATACAACGCGATGTGTTAAAAGATCATGGGTCACAGGGCAAGTTTGTGTCACGGTGCCGCTGCTACGAGAGCTGGGACACTGGGTTCCTAGATGGAAGACAGAGAGCCTCCATTCTCCCTGTAACAAGTTACAAGTCATTTATTAAACCATCACAATTAGCTGTTTAATTAAGGTAAAAATGTAGCATAGCTAAGCTAAAAATCCTGCATAGTTCCTCTTTAAATGACAGTGAAATTCTGCACAGCTGACATCAGGTGTGGCCAGGTCTTTGTGACCAGGTTTTAGCCCTTGATGTTGGAAAAGTCTGTTTTATTAATTTGATGGAGCAGTTTAATTAATTGCTTTTTGTTGGGTATTTTTTTGTTAAAGATACCCCATGAAACTCATTCCGGCAAAACATGAAAATTCCTCGGAGGGGCTTTAAGTCACGACTCTCTTAGATTCACTGTTGACATGTTCCAGTTCCTTTTTTCTTTTTTCCCTGTTAAGACACATTTGCAGTCAGTAGTAAGTTGGAAATGTAAAATTCATACTTGGGGAAATTTCCTTGAGAAATCTTTTAAACTTACCAGAATATCCCATGTTTAGATGGACAATTGTTAACTTTGGGTACAGAGTACAGAGAGTACGGAGTCATGCTCTGTTTTGGAGCCAAATGTTGTTCAAACATCAAATTAGAAAAAAAAACAAGAAGAGAAATCTGTGCATTCATGACAGTTTTTTTGTTTCTCTTCAGATACTTCCAGAAAGCCCAAAAAGGGGGAACGAGAAAGTCGGATGTATGCCTTCACCAGTCGAAGCAAGATGGAGACAGATATCAAAAACGGCCGCTATCTGGAACATGGAGAGTACGACGGCAGTCTCTATGGAATCAAGATCGACTCCATACATGAGGTGGTTGAAGCGGGACGCGTTTGCATACTAGACGCCAACCCTCAGGTACGCTCTCAATAACAAATTCTGCCTCAGGAGAAACCAAGACCCATCAGACCAAAGGACATTTTTTCTGTCTTCAACAGTCCAGTTTTGTCTGGTCTCGGCTGCAGCCTCAGATATCTGTGTGTTCTCTTGCTCTTGTAAACTGTCCGCCCCAAGGTCCGATGTGTTATGCATTCTGAGATGCTGACCACAGTTGTAAAGAGTTATCTGAGTTACTGTAGCCTTTTTTATCAGCTCCAACCCTAGCTCTTCTCTGACCTCATCAATGAAAGTGTTTCCGTTCGCAGAACTGCTGCTCACTGGATCTTTATTGTTTTCTGAACCATTCAGATTAAACTGTCGTGCCACAGTCTACGTCACTAAGCTCACATTTTCAGCCAATCTTGTAATTAAAGCAAACTGAAGCACCTGATCTCTATCTGCATGGTTTTACACATTGCATTCAGGCGCCGCTGCTCTTTAAGGAGCTCCTTTCACTGAGTTTGGTGTCATGTGTTTTGCTTAAGGGCATTCGATGTGATTTCATTTAGTACAAAGTTAGTCATTCACTGTCACCACTCAGAAATTCCCAGCCAGTCAGTTGACTAAAACCCAGCTGTGTAGATTCTGCGAGAAGAAACCTTAGAGTTTTAACACTTTGTGTGTTGTTGTTGCTTTCTAGTCTCTTAAAGTGCTGAGGACCTCTGAATTCCTTCCCTACGTGGTGTTCCTCCAGTCTCCAGACTTTGAGGTGCTCAAGGCAATGAACCAATCTGCTGTAGATGCAGAGGTGGTTGCAAAGACACTGACGGTGAGAAAAACCTACTGTACGCTCATGCACAGGCAGAGAGAAAAACAAAAGAAGAACACAAATAACCAAATCCTGATTTTAATCATGGTTTCTTCTGTCTCAGGATGAAGAACTGCGGAAGACATGCACTGAGAGTGCAAAGATCCAAGCAGCCTATGGTCATTACTTCGATCTCAGCATCATTAACGACAACCTGGATGAGACTTACCGTACTGTCAAAGCTGCCCTGGAGACAGTTTCCAAAAACCCTCAGTGGGTGCCCGTCACCTGGGTCTTCTAGAGAGAGGCTGCAGAGGACAGAGGAGGGAAGGAACGGAAGAGACTTGAAAGGTGCCGAAAATATAATTCTGTGTAAATAATGGATGTTGATGTTTAGGTTTGCATACATTTCCACTGAGATTAAAATTTGTATGTTAGCATTAGCTTAGCATCAGAGCAAAAACTTTCTTAGTAAAGGTCCCATGTTTTACTCTTTTCTTATGTTTAATTGGAAATGTTGATCAATAGGAAAATAGAGCAAAGGTTTAAAAACACCAAAACCACTTCAGTGTAGTTTTATATCTGCTCTCTCAGGCTTCTCTCTGGAGCTGTAATAACAACAGGTTGATGTCAGCCAATCAGAGGAGAGGAGGCTCAGTCTCTCTTCTGGTTCCCTCACTGTTTTCTGAGTGATGGGATAAAATCAAGCAGATTTCAGGTCAATCACTCAGAGAAACCAAATCCTGTAAGGCTGGAAGGTCCAGGTGGGTGGGGCATGGCCAGGGGCACTGACTCAACTGTTGTGACATCACAAAGTCCTGGCGGCTGGTTTTAAGGCTCAGGTTCTGAATACAGTCTGTGTGTACTTCTCTTTGGACTGAAGCTTTGATACTTTCACAGAATTATTAAAGAACCTAGGCCTGCTTTATAAGCAAAACATACATGAACATTTACCTTTATACTCTATGGGACCTTTAAATTAATAGCTTCGCCATATTGTGTTGAGAATATTTTCTTGTGAGTGTAAATACAACATCCATTACTACGCAGGATGATATTTTTCAAGACAGGAAGGGAAAAAAGGGTTAAGCAGGTGAATGAAGTCCTGAATGTCAGAAATTCACAGATTTTACCAGGACATATCAGTATGTGTGTGTCTGTGTGTGGCACTTCGTGCGAGGATTTTAGAAGAAAGATTTTTGTATGTTTTTGAATTATCTGTGCCATTACTGATGATCATCAGCAGTCATTGTTTACATTTCATGAGAGTGAACATTTCTGATGCTTACACTGAATCTACAAGCTATGAGGTGGGTGGGGTTTCTCTAGCAAAATGTTTCATCTATAAAATTATGAATATCAGGGTGTAAAAAAACAAGAGACCAACCTGATTATTTGTTTGGTCTGACAGCCCAAATACCCAAAGGTATTCAGTTTAAAATATTTTGAAATGAGAGAGGGAAGCCATTTCTATCAATGTGAAGAGATTTTTTATGAATGATTATTTGACTAACCCTTTCAGTTGTAAGCAGCACCATCTTCAACACAATAGCACATGCACAACTTCTGAGGCTATGTGAGGCCACAGATTTCAAATGATTTATTTATTATAGTGTTAAAATTGAGCGTGATTGAGTGCCAACGACAAGCAAACCTCATCGTCCCTCTCTTCTGTCAGTATTGTGAAAGTAAGTTGCCTTTCTTGGCTTGCTTTTATGTTTAACATAATTACACACACGCAGGAACTACAATATCCACATTATTATATTTAATTCTCTTGACATCATGGTAGATAAAGAAGCCATCTTCTGGGGTTTAGTGAAATTTGTTTGCACTGTCATCATTGGATGTCTTGATGCCAGGAATACGGTGGTCGATATCAATTCCCATGAAATTCCATGGTTTCCAGTGGCAACCTTTTTTCCACAGCAACGAACAGAAGTTAGACACTGGTCATAAACATGTGTTACCCAAAATCTGAGGAACCCCACTATTGTTTAGTACATAGTTCAGGCCATAGTCTAAAACTCCTCAACATACACACACAGTGAAAACATTGTATAGAAGGTTGATTTTATTACAACACATGAAATGTCTGCAACATCTGTTATTCCTAATTTGCACTTTTTATTTTGTAGTATATATCATTTCAAAGGAAACCCAATTGTTTAATGTTTTAACTCAGTTGTACACAGTTTGTAGATAGCACCTAGATACACAGTGATATATAAGATACTGATATAGTAGGTATAAGATTTTTGCGTTGTAAGTATGTGACACTTAAGTGATAACTTCAGGATTGTCAGTGAAGACATAGATACGATGGCCTTTGAGTGAACAACACAGCAACAGAGACTTTAAATATTTCTTTTTTTTTGCTTTTCTGGTGTTGTATTTTGCACTCTCAGGCCACCGTACCCATAACACGTTCCATGGTGCCAACTGCAGAAAGCTCCTCGAGCAGCTTTTTTTTACTCAGATGTTTTATTGTGGCAGCTAATGAATACTTCAGATGTACAATGAATTGTTCAGCGATAAGTGGCAAAAAATTGGTGTTTTAACAAATACAAGCACTGACAGATAACTGACACTCAGACCAGATGTTTTCAGCATGTCAGTAGAAGAAGAGACAGTTTTTAGCTCTAGTTTTTAAAAAGTGGCTTACGCAGATTATTGTCCGGCAGCTATATCTGGATCTCTGAAGTGTCTGTCGCTCGTTCCAGGACGTTCCAAAACCTCACTGTGTCTCTCTTTCTTTTTTCTTTTTACAAAATCTCATGTATGCAATAATAATTGTCACTGTATCTTTACTCAGTGATATACAGCACATCTCAGTAGAACCATAACTCTGAAGTTATCTGGCTGTCATTAAAAACATGGTTCACTGACAAATATCTAAGTATAGGAAGTGGCATGAGTATAGGTTTACTGTACCTATGTGTATTGTGTATGTACTAAATATGTACTATTGGGTTTCATACCAAAATGCAACATATCACCTGTTACAAAAAAGTTACATTAAAGGTGCACTCCACTGATTTAGTATCCTTCCATAATATTAGGGGACAAGAACAGTAATGCCTTTTGGTCGCTATATTTCCCATGATGCAACACTCCATAAAACTGTCCTGCCCTTGTCCTTCAGACTCCGCTCATGTAGTTTGCCAGTGACTTATTCTGGGATGTTTCTGGATCAGAGTGCAGCTGGCCCGAGTCTGACGGAGACCCCGACCTAAGCCTCACGCAGTGAGGTGAAGCCCCAAGTCTGTGTCACATAAGATGTTGTTACCATGGTCACGGCTTGTCTGTTTTGACCTGATTATCCCTGATTGCCCTGAACGTCATTTCCGAACCCATCTCACCCTCTGTATTTTAAATACACTTCATTTCAGAGAGCTTCCCTCTGACAACAGATACATCACACAACCGTTCTCCCAGGCAAAGGAAGTACTCCCCGACACATGGATGCTGATCTTTATGTGTTAAATCAGTGGAGTGCCTCTCTAACATCACTATTCTGCACTTCAAATAAACCATAACTCAGCTGTACCAGTCAAAAGCAGGGATCAGTAGTTTTCAATCAGTTTGGGGATGAAACACAGTGACCGATGATTCAAACTGTTTACAATATTAGAAGCCTTTCGCTCCTCAGAGTGAAAGGACAAACTCTCCACAGACACGTCACTCTCAAATTGGACAGAGTAGAGCTTGAACCTTGTAATTTTGTTGTAGAGCTGATGAATGTAGAATCAGATATTGTTGATGCTTCTGTCTATACAATAAATGATTGATTTGATTGAAATAATCTGGCATTGGTACGTTTCTTTTCTGTAGACAGTTCCTGGGCAGTTTTCAGTCCAGTGTTACCCACTGTCTCCACTGTGCACAGTTACTCACATGTTGACTGTCTGAGGAGCAAGTGACTAATAAGTGAAGAATTATTCACATCCTGATCAGTCTTTTTCTTCGGAAGCAGCCACACTCAGGGTTCCTTGGGATTCTGAATTGATATAGTCATAAACAACACTGTAAGTTTTACCAACACAGGCACCTCAGCCCCGTGAGCCAGGAATCTTAACAGCCCCAACTGAACAGTGTCTCGTTCACAGCATCTTCTCTCGGAGAGCATCTTTGTTCCCCCTCACATGGTGGAACTGTGGTGATTTCAGCTCTACAGAAAGATTTTTGTAAATTCTCGCGTCCCGAGGGGAGTTCAGTAACAACAGTAACAAGCAACAAATTGGCGGTGGAAAAATTAAAGTCTGATGAAATCTCATGACCTTAGTGTGGAGAATGTGTAATCTGCTCTGCTCACTGTGGAGCCTGAATCTTCTAAACGTCATGTGTTCTATGTGCTTTTATCGTGCTTCTTAATAACCATCTCGTCACTCTTTCCTTCACCCCACCCCTCTCTGCAGATCAGCGCTCTCCTTGAGGGACGGCCTGCTTGGATGATACTTTATTTTCCTCTTTCTTGTCTCACTCTCTTTTCTCTTCATCCCTCGCTCCTACCTGCTGCTCATCTCTTCTCACTTCAGATCACACTCTTCCTTCCTTCTGTCATCCTCTGCGATGTGGTGGTGGACTGTGCTGAGCTGTGTGCTGCTGCTGGCGGCACTCATCCTTTTCCTGAGCACTCGACAACGCTACAAGGTGTTCAGTGAGAAGTGTGTGAGACCCCCAGGACCCTTAGTCACCGACAGCAAACAGAGGGACGAGAGGCTGAAGAAAGGTAGAAAAAAAATGTCTGTCTGAAAAATTCTGTTGTGTACCTGACCTTAAATTTAGTGTATTTTAATTTTCTTTCATTCAAAATACTTTGTTAGCCACTTAATAGGCAGAAACAATCAAAACATACACAGTCTGCTTACACGTAAAACCGTATTCATATGAACAACAGCCAACACTACATAGTAGCAAATGTTAAAAGCAGAGTTAAAGTGCAAATCAATTTATAGACGAGGTGAACTACAATTCATCTCTGACCGAACCTCTATCTTCCTATTTATTCCTGGTGTTTTGTGAATGCCCACTAGATGAAAGTGTTGCAGCATAAATGGCAACTTGTTGAAAAAGGGTATTTTCTAATTGTGTGAATCATATTTTACATTGTGAAAACCTTTGCAGGTGTTTGGAGCTCATTAGGTTAGAGTGTGACACCATGAGGTTAAAACAGTGAACATTTTTTTACTATATTCTATTTTTTCTTAAATGTAAGCCGTAATCATTACAATTAAAAGAAAAAAGCACATGACGTCTTTCAGTCTCTGAATCTATGTAATATATGATATATAATCTATTTTCCATTATTTCCTAATGTATTGAGATGCGCCTGTATGTACTTTGCATTCACATGCGTATTTTAGTTGTATTGCTTCCTGTTTTAATGTAAAACAGAGGTAATGTTTTAGTAACCTGTGGATAGTAATCCCTTTGTTGCATCACATGCATTTTGTCATCTTTTCCTCTTGTGGTAAATAAATAGAATAGAATAAAGGATGATCACTGAAACATTTGTGACTCCATCGATCATAGTCTTTAGCTTTATGTGCATCTCCATAGCCAGTTTGACTTTTGTGCCACGGACACAGTCTCTCAGAGTTGTGATGCCATTAAAAACCATTGTTAATGTCGAGGATGTCAAGATTATGTTCTTTGAAACCTGCTTCATAAATATTCCCGGAAGCTTCCTAAAATGTTTTGTGTGTGTGTGTGTGTTCGTGCAGGTTTCACAGCGGACCGTGTTCCCCCTGCTCTGGACGCGGTGGTGATTGGCAGCGGCGTTGGAGGCCTGACAGCAGCAGCGGTTTTGTCCAAAGCCGGGAAGAGAGTTTTAGTTCTTGAGCAACATGATCAGGCTGGAGGCTGCACACACACCTTTGAGAATAAGGGATTTGAGTTTGATGTGGGTAAGATACCAGTATACATAGAACACGTCCCTGCAGCTGGAGTGGACCAATAAAATGATCATGTGTTCAGACAGATAACACCTTACACTGTGGAGCCTCTGTACCTAGTCAGACTGTTGGTTACAGTTACAGTCAGCTTTTATTGCACAATATTATATTGTCACTGTAAAATTGCTTTACATTTAAATGGTTAAATGTTTTAGATTTAACACATTTAACTTAAACTGTTCATCCTTCTGTAATGGAAGTCGCAGTGACCTTTGACCTTTGACCAACAACTTCAAACTTGAATGCAAGGTTATGTCTGAAATCAGGCACTCATTCACTCCTGCTCAATCACTATCCAGAGACCCTGTGTAGACGATGTTAGTGAGTTTATTAGAAAAATGGAAAATCATGTTTGAACAGTCTGGGTTGTTATACAGTGCAAGGGCTCATAGTGGGAATAGTGTGTGTGCCAGATGACATTCCCTCTTGGTATTCCTGAGTTATTGCTTTCACAAGTAAATGAGTAAATGTACTGCGTTACCTTTGACTATGGCACACAGGATTAAACTTTACCTTCCAGTTAGTAATGATCAGGGGAGAGTGGTACGGCCTGTGTGATTATCTGAATACTGGGGGAGTGATTATTTGCCTTCACTTTTGAAACCCTGGGCCTTTTCTCTGTAATTGACTAAAAAATGGAAAGAATGAGGTCTTGAGAATGATTCCTGGCGAGGAGACAAATTTGTCTCATGTTTCACATGTTCAAGCATGAAATAAACAAAACATTGATTACCTCTCTGCCATGACCAAGGTATCCATTACCTGGGCCAGCTTCATGAGAACAGCCTGCTGAGGATCGCTCTGGACCAGATTACAGACGGACAGCTGCAGTTCACACGTCTGGGGGAGCAGTTTGACACTCTGGTCCTGGGTCAGTCTGACCAGCGCAGGTAAGGAAATTGCATTAGTTGTAATAGTATTTTGCAGTTTCAGTCTTTATTTCTATTTAACTTTCTTTTGCCCTCTTCCTCCGTCATTCATTCTTCCAGCATTCTGCTCTAATTTTCCAGGAATTACCAACTTTAATAAATAAAGACCAAAGCTTGAACCTTGAGCTTTATGTGTCTTCTTCATACAATCTCGGGCTTCTATGTTATCCTGTCATCCATATCTACATACATATATATTTACACAATGTGATTACTGGTCCTACCTTACCTCTCTGTCATTCTCAGGGAGTACCATATCCATTCAGGGAAGACCAAGATGGCAGCAAGTCTAAAGAAACAGTTTCCAGGAGAGGAGCAGGCCATTGATGAGTTCATGAGATTGATGAAGGTATGGAGGTTTATTTTTAGTTACCATATTGTCATTATAATTCAGTCGTTGCTCCCCTGACATCCTGTGATACTGCTGGCAGACATCACAGGCTGCATGCTGTGGTGAAGACATGCAAAACTCTCAGATAAAGTCAAATTCACCCCTGCGGGTTTTGTGGTTGCCCTGGTTATGCAGCGAGTCATGATGTCAGAGTTGAAAATGTAGAGATATGCAAGTTGTTGAGAGCAGCTTTACCTCTGCTTTTTGGTGGCAACTGTCCACACCATTAGTGTAAAAAACTTGAACTCATATAGATGGTGCTTTAAAGTTTCGTGGTAAATGGTAAATATCCTTGTGTGTCGTTCCTTGCAGCTGGCCGCAAGGCGGACGCCACTCATCGCTGTCTTGAAGATGATTCCAATGTGGTTGGTTAACTTCCTGGTTCGCACTGGCCTGTTAGGTCGCATATCTTCAGTGTTCTCCCTGGCAACAACCAACCATTCAGAACTAATGTCCCGCCTCACACAGAACAAGGACCTGCAGGCACTGTCTGCCTACCTGTTCTATGGTGCGTGACACACATACACACACACACATGCAATCACACACATCACATTCACAGTGTAAACCCTCTATAATGCTGTTTTTTTAATGTGATTGTTTTTTTAGGTGTTCCTCCCAAAGACTCAAGCTTTCTCATTAATGCACTGCTTATTCACCACTACAAACGTGGTGCGTATTACCCACGAGGGGGGGCCAGTGAGTTTGCCTTCCACATCATCCCTGTCATTCAGCAGTCAGGTGGCACCGTGCTGGTCAGGGCTCCGGTGCAGCGCATCCTGCTGAACAAGCAGGGGAAGACCTATGGTGAGGAAGGACACAGATTCTGTGATGCAGTGCCTTTTTACATCCAAGTGGGCACAGCTTATTGTGCTTAAAGAAGCTGGCAGTGAAACACTCCTTCCCTGACACTTTTAAAACAGAGTTCGGAGGTGTCGTTTAGCTCACTGTGTAAAGCAGGCGCCCCATATGCAGCGGCTGTGGTCCTCACGGCAGCGGCCCCAGTTTGATTCCACTGGTGGTCCTTTGCTGCGTGTCATTCCCCCTCTCTCTCTCTCCTATCACTGCTAAAGATCCAACATCCAGCATCAGACACCCAGGTAACACACATTAATATACAGTATACGTACAACTCAGCCATCAAATCTCATCTCGGGTGGGGTGTTACATTTCCCCAACATGATTTCCTGTTGATCTTTTGCTAACACAGTGGTGCACTTGTACTGAGAATGATAGCCTTTGCTGATTAGAATTTTAAGAGAAGTAAACAGAATGGCTTGGACTGTACATAGAGTAATGTAATTAGACAGTAGTCTACTCTTTAATGTTCAAGTTTTTACAAGTGTTGCCATAAAATAATGTAATGGGCTAATAAAATGGCCCTGACCTTTAGAAAACAACAGGTAAACTGAGCATACTAACATCCACCCTTCCCTTGTGATATAACTTGTCCAATCAGTCTGTTGTTATACTTGATGATCAAGGCAACACAAGGTGCTCATTAGTAGTAGTGGCCGCAGTTTGGTGTCTTTATCCTGCTGTGCCAAAAACATGTACTGTAAAGGGCTGTGCTGGTGTGTGTGTGTGTGTGCCTCTAGATGCTGTCAGTTAAAACTTCTTTGAGTCAGGATTTTACACTGTCACAAGTGTAACAAGCAGCAAAGATGTTTTCCTTTGCCATGTGTGGGAAATTAGTGCTACTTACATCGTACCTTTACCAGTACACCCACTTTCATTGGGGTGAAGATTCACCTGTAATGAGCATCTTTCTGTCTCTCTGCAGGTAAGTCCTGTATGACACTGCTGACCATGGCTCGCTACGAGTGGTTTGAGGAATGGGAGGGCACAAAGCTTGGCAAGAGAGGACAGGACTACCTGGATCTGAAAAACAGCATGGCTCAAGAGCTACTGGACTGGGCACTTACCATCTTCCCACAACTGAGAGACAAGGTATATGTCCAAGTTTGTACAGAAGTTGTTCACTGGTTGGAATTTAGCAACAACTAAAGAATTCAATCATAGAAGTCCTTTTACCAATGTGGTGAGATCTCAGGTTATCTAACGTAGCTCCCTCCTGCAGCCACACTTGGTGCATAAACTGACTAAATGGTCAAACTACTTCAAATTTAAATTAAATTTGGTTGCACTTGGCTCAACCCTGCTTGTTTTAGCTCATGTATATGTGTGTGTGTGTGTGTTCAGGTGGTGATGGTGGATGCTGCCACCCCTCTGACAAATGTGCACTATCTGGGCGCTCCTAGAGGTGAGATGTACGGTGCTGAACACAACTTGGAGCGCTTTACCCCAGAAGTGGTTGCTAGGACACGACCACAGACACCCATCGACGGACTTTACCTAACAGGTGACTTGAGTAACAGGACAGTTTCAAGTGCCGATAGAGACGGATATGTGTGCTCAGTGTTTGTGTGTGTGTGTGTCTGCAGGTCAGGATGTGTTCTGTAACGGCATGGCCGGAGCTCTGCATGGTGGACTGCTCTGCGCCTCTGCTGTCCTTAATCAGATCCTCTACATTGACCTTCTAGCCCTGAAGACTCAGCTCAAACGCAAACAGACCAATCATAAGCTGACCTAGCAGTGACAGGGTTTTGCTAGAGGGTGTGAATGCACAGAAATGCTCTTTATCCATCTGTCAAAATGACATTTACACACATACTTTACACCTAACACAGTGCAACCAACAACGCACCACCTACCATCTTCCCGGGGATTTAGAAAAAACAAATCTTGCTCAGGTTAGCAGGTATAACAGTGGCTTGAGCTCATGGACATAGAAGGTGACATTATATGGATATGAAAAACATTTAAATATTAGAAATACAATAGCGTCCTCACCGGACATTGCCTGTGCTCAGGCCTTAAAAATAGCCTCAAACACCAGTGCATTTTGGGTTCTGTGTCAAGCAGATCTACTTGGCACATACATTTTGTTGAAGGGAAGGAGCAAGAGAGAGAGAGAGAGAGAGAGAGAGAGAAAGACAGAGAGAGAGAGAGAGAGAGAGAAAGACAGAGAGAGAGAGAGTGACAAGCGAACAGAGAGAAACATATGGTTAGTCGGCAGAGCGGCTGTTTCTGAGCACTGCTGAACCGGGCTCAAACTTATTCAACCAACCGCGAT
>OMNW01005998.1:1248-16302 GCA_900303245.1 Selene dorsalis | reverse complement strand
AACATGCGTCAAAGTTCCTCCTTTATTTTACTTTAGCAGGGCTAACTTGAATCTTGAGTTCTAGGAAGGTCAAGAAAAAGAAAAGTTACTTAGATTTCTGCGGTGCATGCCACACTCTCAAAAGATTGTTTAGATTAATGTTGATTTCAGATTAAACTGCATCTTAGACATTCACCAGCAAAGTGTTCACAGCTATTATGTTATAAATAATGGTCCATTTTTCATTTATTACACACTGACAGTCTCCCATTTCTTTTGCTCATTTCTGCATAGTTAAACTAATACACAATGTCATTTAAAGCAAATATAGAGCTACCTAACCGACATGGTCAATCCAGGGTTTGCCAACTTCTTCAGCTGCAAATGTAGCCCAAGCAAAGCACAGATAAAAGGGCTTCTTCAAGGACTAACTTCATGACAAAATTTGACTGAAAAAGTTCAGTCATCGATCCACAAGAAAGTCTTCAATCATTTTGTGGTGACTTTTTACCTGTGTACGTCACTTACTTAAATGGTCTTTAAATACACCGTGTATTACACTTGATATTCAAAGATCTTGTAAAGAGTGCTGCTAATGTCAGGCTGAAGCTGACAAGTGACAGTGCAGAGCCAACACAAACTGAAGCATGTGGACCGACCTCAATTTTTCAGTCACACAGTTAGATTTCTTCTCCCTCTGTCGGTGTGCCAAGTATAGAGATCGCAGGTAAGGTGAAAGTGGAACTCACAAAGGGTGAGAGAGGGAGGAAAACCAAGGAGGGTTAGGGAGAAAAAAGCAAGAAGCTATTTTGCGTCCCGTAGAGACTCTTAAGAGCTGGAGGTATGGTGGCTGTTTGAAAGTTTTTTAGAGGGGATTGAATCGATTGAGATTGCTTTCTTTCAGCAAGCTAATTTCATGGCCATTCTTAAAAGGAACATTTTATGGGGGAATCAAAAGCTCTTGATGGTTAGCTCCCTCTTGTTCTCTTTCTCGCTCTGTCTTTCTCACTCTCTTCCTCCATCGTCTTCTATTCTCCACAGATTTGTGCAACTTTACTTTTTTTGGGGGGCCCTCTGTTTTCTTTCTCTTTTTCTGCCTTTGCTTCGTACCCACCCCCTCTCCTCATCCCCTCGCTCCTTAGTAGCTTCTGAAAAGAACGAGCGGAGCGGAGTGATAGTTGCGGATCGTTTATCGTTCGTTTGTGGGCTATTACGTTTGAATGGAGAAACATTTAAGTCGATCATGCAGATTCTTCCCTCTTTGTCTCTCATTCTTTTTTTTCCTCTTGATCTCTTCAAAAGCAATATACTGAGATATAGAAGGACTATTTTATGTACAGGAGAATCATTTTTTGGGCAGAGATAGGTAACTTTACATGGAGAATGACGAAATGAGGCTCTGTCTATATGTGTGGGTTTGTCCCTGATCAGCTACCATTATAAAACACAAAAAATCATATTAGTAAGTAAAATGATAGACATATTGTGGATGGGGCATCAGATCAGTTGGGAAAAACAAAAGATGAAATGTTTGACATTGACAGTTACTCGTGTTATGACTATGTCACCAACAATTACTCAAAATCAGTCAAAGAATCTTTTCACTTGAGCGCAAAAACTCATTAATATAATTGGTACATTTATGGGATTCGTGTACTCAATAGCAGATTTATCCATTTCTGTGACTGCTCACAGATTTAGCAGATAGATATGTAGTTATAATTAGATTAATTAGATATCCAGAAATGCACTGAGAGAGGGCAGCAAAAATAGAGTAAGATATTCACATGTTTAGCTCTGACCCTAAAAAACGCAGTGTAGGTGGTAATCTCAAAGCAGTGGACGAGTTTACCCTGCAAACACCTCCTCCCTGTTGAGAGTGATCCTTTTAAAATTATCTCACAGAACACAAAGTAATCAAGAAAACACACAGAGGGACTCTCTTATAGTTTAAAAGTGACTGTGTGCCTGTGTGGCAACAACACACCTTATCACTGTTTTTATCTGATACAGGTAGCTCTGTCCAATAGAAGAGCAGAACCACGGCTCTTGTGCTTAAATCTTTTCAGTCAGTTTTTTCTGGTTACAGTAGATCATCATCTTAAAACGTCCTCACCTGGCAAACAGATTTTATCTCTTCTTCGGCCTTTGTTCTCATTTATCTTGGAATTGAAGTGCAGCACATAGAGATATGACAGATGCTACAGTAACTATCTGCAGTCTTTATTTGCCAGTTATCATGAGTATCTGTATCATGTCTGCAAGTTTCAGCAAAGATGTGCTTAAAAATCATGTATGTTGTATAAGTATTTTTCAGGCTTTAAGGGGGGGATGAAATCTGAAATCAGCCCCGCTCTGTCCCTCCTTAACAGTGAACCTTTTATGAAGCTTACCTTGTCTATATTAGCAATGTCACTGTCTAACTGGTGTCACCTCTCAGCCTGGTAGAAATCACTGTTCCCAACATTCGTACAAGCTAAAGCAGAGCAGCCATTGATTTTTTTCTTTGCCTTTGTTCTGCGGATGTTTTTTTTTTGTGTTTTTTTTGTCTTTTGTCCACAAATATTGATCAACAGGGTCAAGGGCAAAAGAAGACTTAAGTCTAGCTTGCTGTTACTTATGTCCACCTACTGTTACTTTGTGAGGCTGTGACAGGGATCATGTTCAGCAGTTAAGACTACACTCCTGTAATGATGGTCTTTAAGTATCATGCTGAAGCTGGGGAACCCTGAATCAATATGAATGATGACATAGGTCACATGAACCTGCGTCATCAGTGCTTTCCATGTCTTTGCCAATTTAAGCAGGAGGATGGAAGGTCCATTGCTGATTGTGACTATGTAGGTCTCCAACGCCTATTCCTGTAAACTAGATCATTTTGTACTGCCGTAGTCCTTACTGAGTAATGGTGCTGCTAGGGACAGAAATAACAAAGAAAGATAGAGAGGAAAAAGGAGGAGATGGAGGCTGAGCAGTTTTCTGCCCTAGTTAGAGATTTTATACATTCTTATTTTTATGACTGTCAATCCTTCTTGTCTGTCCATCTTTCTTTACTTTCTCTACATTTTATGATTTCCTTAATCCCCCTTTTCTTCCTCTTTTGTGCTCTTCCATAAAAAACGCCCTTGATTTCTCTTTCTCCCTGTGTGCTCGGCTCTCCATCTTCATATTGCTTCTCCTTTCTCTGTCCCTGGCCCTTGCCACCTTTTTCTCTCTGCCCTCTACATATCCTCATCTCCCTCTTTTCCCTATCATCTGTCATGCTTTTTTTCTCTATCATTTACTTTTTTCTTTGCTTTTACCATCCCTCTCCTCCTTCCCTGCGTCATCTGTCTTTTTCTAATGTTTCTCATCTCTTCAGTGATATCCTTTCACTCAGAGCTCCTGCATTCAAGTCTTTATGGGTGGCCTTTCACCTGTGTCTCTCTCTGTTCACGTTTCCTCCCTCCCTCTACGCCCTCATCTCCTTTATTACTTTTACTCTTCCACCTGGCCTTGCCCCTCCCTGTCACTGCTCATCTGCATTACAGTTCCTATCTAACTCTTGTCATGAGAGAACATGTGGGTTTGTATGTGCATATTTGGCACTATGATAAGTCTAACTGATACCCCTCTCTAGAATTTATATAATGATTGTGTTCAGGGGAACAGGTTATTTTAATGTAGTTTTATGTGACCATCAGCTTTTACTGTTCAAGACCTCTTTCCATATGTCTGCTAGGATCAGAAATGTGTGAGCGCGAGGTGACTGTTTTGTCAGTGGCTCTTTCCCAGATCAAAAAATGAACATCCACCTGATCCATTGTCTCAGTTGTAGACAGATTTGACACTACATGTTATTTAAGTGCTGTCAAAGCCTCTCCTCACTGTCTCACCAAAGGCTTTGATGTGAAGATATTTTATAAGGACATACTCCTTGGAACTGAACTGAAAAAGGAAAGAATGTGTTTTTTTAGTGGAAAAACACCATCTCTAAAATGGTTGTAATCACTCATATTCAAATAATTCATCAAGGTAATTAAGATCTTAAAACATGAGCACTGTTTAAGACTCAGTCAGTTTGCACCATTTTATTTATTCAAGTTTCATCAGCACCAAAACTAACTTTAACTAGCCTGAATACATTTTTAACAGCTCCAAGTTGCCACAGTGTTAAAAACCATACTAAAACCATACTTCTATGCAACTGGAATTGTTTGATATAACTACACTGATAAAACTGGAAGTAAAAAAACTCCAAGAACATTTTATATGCATCTATTTGTACTCTTCGCCATTACCACCAGTCACCATTACTGCAAAATCTGCAGGTGCCACAATAACGCATATTTATACTCTTACTGATTCTGAGGCTGAATATTAAATAGTCTTGAATTCTGAAATCTTAACAAGGAACAGTAAACTGAAAATCAAGAACTTATTTACTTTCAGTTTACTGTCTTCCTCAGTGAGGAAGCTGCACCTAGATGTCTGTATGTGGCCGCTCCAGGTAGAATTTTTACCGTGCTACAATTCCCCAGAGAGCAGTGACTTTGGATTTTTGGAGACTGTGGCAAGGACAAACTCCTTCTGAAACTCTGGGAATAACCAGGCTCTCAGGGGTAGTGCTGGTGTGTGCTAGTGGTGTATGTATTAAACCTTCATATCCACCCTCACTTGGTGAGTGAGACAGCATTTAGCTTTTCACAGCCTGTGGTTCATCCTGGACTCCCATCACATCAGGGAGCCTGGCACATCATTTGCTGAGTTCAGGTCCCTGCTCCTGCTGATGGGGATCCATCCAAAGCCCTGATGGAGTGTCTCACCATCTAGTCCCGAAATATAGAAACACACCTGCTACCTAGGGAAATTTAGAGTTTGTGTTATGCCTCTGTCTTTGCCACATCAGTGCCATGACATGTTTCACCTCAGTGCTGAGGAGGCCATGTTGTCCTTTTTTGTTAAACAGGAAGTAGGCTGTTCTCATCTGCTGCTCACACCAGAGACTAGTTTGACAGAATGTAGCCTATGTACCTACCTCCTAAACTGCGCAGTCAACAAAATCCACCTGTTACAGTTCACAAGGTCACGTTAACAGTAGGAAAATTATACACACACATGCTGAGGCCTCCAACACTGTCCACTGAGTGAAGGGCAAAGCTTGGCCTTGGTTTGTTACCTCAATGTGCATAATACAAAAATACCAAAACACTGACATTTATGCTCTCAGACATTTTTTAATATATCTTTGCAAAGTATAAGCACATGTCAAAACCAGTGTCAATAATAGTAAATGATGGGAACACTAGTTTCATTTTGCAAGGACAAGCCTGATGATTCTCTTTTCTTAGATTTTTGTATTGACATCATTATTTATTCACGTCCTCTTACTTATAGTTTTTCCTCTTGAGGTTATTATTGTACACTGTTGTTCCACATTTTTATGTTTCTCATCCGTTATCTGTGTCTGTACAGCTTTTCTCTGCATGTATCATTAGCAAGCTCCACTCGTTATACAAACATCTTATCTGAATGCACTCCTGGAGTAGAGGCTGTATTTTGTGAATACAAAGCCTCTCCCTCACCGAAGCGTAGTGTTTGGGCTAGTCTAAGACACTACAGCTCCATATATATGCCATCTGGGACTGTATAAGGATAACAGTTCTTTAACATAATTTTCTATCTTTCAGCAAGTTAGAGGCTATGGATAGCTGGCTTAGCAATCAACTCAACTCAGTGTTCAATCTTCACTGTTCACAGGACCCACTGTTACATCATTTCATTATAAGCTTTTCAAGTGACACAAATCACACTTCTCAATAATAGCTGGCAAGAGTTGACATTCAACTTCAGCATGTGTTATTAAGTGCTAGACACATAGACCAATGGAACATACACTTTTCCATCGGTGGACGCCTTTATATTGTTATGAATAGTCACTGAACAGCATCGTTTAAAGTTTGAAATGCCTATTTGCATGAAAATATTGAGTCTACATCTCCAGTCACACCACATGAGTTTCAGAAACAGACAAGCAACAACACTGTCACTCAAGAAGTGTCTTCTTCCTGTGTATAATATTAGTGAACTTTAGAAGCAGATTCTGGTACTTTGGGGAACAGTTTTCAAGATTAGAATATTATCCAAAATGCCAAAACATTCCTTGAACTCTTAATTCATTAATAGTCTAACTTATGTTGCTATGACATACACCTGCAGAAGTATATTATACTGTACACTGTATAATTTATCTTGATAATATTACTTGTACTACTTATAATGCTGTGAAATAAAGGGATCAAACCAATAAAATGTTAATGACTCCATTAAGGCCCATTTACCGGTCAGAAGTATCGTCAAGTCCAGAGTATATAACATTGGTGAACAATACCAATACATCCAGACTAATAAGATTTATGGTGCAATGCCCAGTTAAAACCATATTGGACTGAAAACAAATAACTCTTGCAGTAGCTTGATAACAAATTATCATTTAAATGCAAATTCATATTAAAAAAAAGTGTTGTTTTTTTCTGGTATCTTAAAAGTTGACGCAGCGTTTACCAATGTTTGCTCATGCAGTTTGATTTAGGATTCAGAAAGTAAATTATTAGTGGCAGGAATAGAGCATTATCAGCTGGCACAGCATTAACCAGAATAACACAGGTAACTATGTGGAGGCAAAAGAGATAGAAAATGCTGATAGTTGGGCATTTTTCCCTCTTGTCTGCACAGTTGCCCAGACATTGTGTCCTTGCCTCGTGGCCTCTGAGCACATTGTTGCAGAGTCAGTATAACATTTGTAGTTTTTGGCAAGCTAATCGTTGTGTGGGTACATGAAGAACAACCCTGTGTGGGAACATGAGAATCACATCACCAGTATTTATAAACCCTGCACTTTGCTGTGGTGTCACCCACTCTATTTTTCCTTCTGTTCATCAAAACCAGTGTCACTGACGCAAAGCATCTTACATAATTCATTAGTATTACAAAAAGGAGGGCAGTGTGCTGTCAGTGCACACGGCCAGGTCTTTTAATAGTTGCTATCAGACATACGGTATAGTGCAACAATGAATGAATGAGCTAACCTTGTCAGCGAGTGACGGGAAAATTGTACTTGCAAAAACAGAAGCGTCCGTAGACAACAGAATGGACCGGCATTAAACTTTCTGCTGCTATGCATCATTGACATTCTGTGTATTTGTTCAGTATGCAAAGACCAGTTTTCAGTTATTTACAATAATGAGAAATGACAGTCTGCCACTAATAAATGCATATTAGGGGATATTAAAGCGGCAGCCAGTGTTGGAAGTTGATTGATTACTGTGAAATATAACAGAGTAAAATATTGCTTCTCTCTTCTGCTCTAACAACAAACCCTCTTTGTCTCCGTCCCCCTTTCTTTTCTTTATTGGTTGCTCTTTGTGTCAACTTGTCTTATGTTTCCAGGGCATCAAGGCGCATGGGAGCGCCACTTTGTCGTCAAGGAGACCACTGAGTGAGTGTCTCTGTTCTGATACCACCTGATTAGACGTGACTGTGTCTTGTAGTGATCTACCTTAATGTACCAAACTAGATGGAAGAACAGGGGGTCTTTGTACTGAGGCTTGATTAATCCACAGGTTGATTAAACTTTGATCTGCAATTGTGTTACTTCACAAATCAGCTCATATAATGATTAAAGCATTTGTTTTTCTCCTTCAGAATTGACTGTTCCGAGACCAAGAGTGTTCTAACATTTTGGTTTTATGCAGTTATGCTCAGGGGATTAACTCAAATCAAATGAGCTGATGTAAAATATGTTTATAAAAGTATCAAAAACAAAGAAAAATACTGTTATATCAGCCAAAGCTCTTGAGTGTATTTGGTTGATTGTAAAAATGGATAGTTTCACTGCTGGTCATGTGAAGTAAAATGATAGTAGATGAGTTAAGAGGAGCAAATTCTGAGTATAAATCAAGTCTGTGTATGGAGACCTTCTGTGTGAGGAATGCCACCTGCACTGCCTTGTCCTGTACTGTAGATAAGAATGCTGCCTCTTGTACCTATATGAACAAATCCTACCTAAAGGGATGGTGACCCTAAAGGATCAGTTTAGTCAGTGTAACAGAACAAAGCTGATGTAAGAAACAGTATGCTCAGTGGTTTAAGTCAGAGAGAGAAAGAAATATCTGTGTTCAGGCGTGAGTCATTGATACAGATAATTTTTCTTATACTGCAATTTGATGGTGCAGATCATTTCTGTTATAGGCCAATGATCTTGACTGATGACATGGTTTCAGATATTGAACAATGTGAAGTACATTCCAGTCTGCATATTCTCAAAGCTCAGAGGGCATTCAAGTGCTTACAACGCCACATAAAGAATATCACAAAGGTTTTAGCTGATTTTAAAGACCAAACTGTATTAGTACATTTTGGTCTTTTAAATCAGTATTTTCAGGAGGCTATACACCTTTATAAAGAAGGACACGCTATGGGATCATAACACCTAACAAACCATCAGTATTAAGTAGTTATGAGGTCACCACAGTTTCAAAGGTGCACTTTATTTTTTCCCTCCTGCTCATGGATTGTTTTCACTTATGGAGCTTTATCAACTGCCTAGCAAAAAACACTGCTGTTGTAATTCAACAATCAAGTTACTTAAAAAAAGGAGAGCGCCTCATATCAGACTGCAGACAGTGTGAAAGGTTTATCTAGTGTAATTCGAAACAGTGAACAGAAATTATTATGGTGCAAGGCAGTACAGAAAAAGTGAAAACGCCTGTGGGTAGGAAAGCTAAACAAAGTGCATCCTTTTTCTCATATCTATTCCCTGCCTACCTACCTGCTTTGTACTGGATTGTGAAGTCGAGCATGCTTTAGGATCCACAGCACCAACATGCGAATGCAGTGTCCCAGCTACCACTCTCTGTTCATGTATGAACTTTGACCCTGCCTGTCGTTGCACTATGAACTATAACCCCACCTGTCATGGTATTATAAAACCTTTTATTCACCAGTGTGACCTGTGACCTTATCAAGGCAGGCTTGACCCCTTCCCCTCCCTTTTCCACTCTCCACTCAACCACACTCACATTACTGTGACATTCACATTTATAGACATAGGCATTCATACAGGACATACACACAAGGACCAGGTGCCACTCTTAATAAGGACGCATATAATGCCAGCCATGAGTTACAAAGGACCTATTTCTGTGGTTTGCCCAGATATGTGTGTAAGTGTGTGTATGCATATGTGCCTCTTAGGGAAATAACCCCTTCCTTTGGAGGTTAAAGCATAAAGAGACAATAAGAGCCATTAGAGCTTCATTTGGTTTGCTCCATTTGCGCAAGGGCACCTACGCGCTTTCATGCATGAGTATGAGTGTATGTTTGTCTGTCTATGTGTGTGTATGTAGTTGAGTTATTTTTACACAAACATTCAGATTTGCTGCAAGAAACCCCTCATCGTCTTCGTGCGTGTGTCAGTGTGTGCTTACAATTGTGTGTATTAGTGATTCTTTTTTGCTCATTAAACTCCTTGAGGACTGACAGTAGTGCTGCGCTGTTGAATTATTAGTCACTTCTGGACCTGTTTCAGGGCAAACAACATTAATGAGCTAAACCTCATTTACTGAGCAAGGTGAAACCAAGTCGCAAGTACAGTGGCAGAGGGCTGAAGCCAGAGAAGCCTTGGATGCATTTCTCATAATGTCCACCAGATGCTTGTGTCAAAAAAATACACAGACAGCATGTGCAACAAGCAAATGGAAAACAATCCTGACTTCAGAAATACAAAGCCAGTATTTTATTTCCATACCAACTGCTAATTGCACCTTTTTTATGTATATCTTTTTGTAAATTATAGTTGAATCAAGAAGTAATTAGGGTTGTACATGTGCATATTTGGGTCCATGCGTCTCAGGAAGAAGTCTGTGTTTGTGCCTGTGTTTAGTGTACCAAAGCTTATCTGTGATCAGGCAAGTCAGAAACAGTTACATTAGGATGAAGTGTTGTGCAGTGCCACATAAAGGGCTGACGGAAGAGACTCCAGGTGGACCAGAGCTTTCTGAAGTCTTGCGGATTAATTTGAATTGTAAATTCATTGACTCTTTGTGATTAAGTGCCTTGTAAACATACATCTGCATTTGTTGGTTGACAAGCAAAGTCAGTATTTGTGTTTGTGTATGCGTCTGTTGTGGGGGTTGCTCCCCTGACACTAACATACTGGGAAGGGGTAGCAGGTGGAGAGTAACAGAGAGAGGGAGATAAAGTCTCTCTGTTTCTCTCTCTCTCTCCTTCTCTCTGTATGGATATGCAAGCCTGCCCAATGGCAGTCACCTCAAGATGAAAGGTGGAGGTCGCATGCCAGAGGAAGTGTGTGTGTGAGAGAGAGAGAGACAGAGAGACGGAGAGAGAGAGAGACAGAGAGACAGAGAGAGAGCCCTCACTCAACCCCAGAAGGGGTTGTACATGTGCGCCCAGAAGGGGTTGAGTGAGGGCAAAAGCGTTTCCCTATTTTGGCTGTTTCAGTCTGCGTGCTTGCATGTTTGGCTGTGTCACGTCTTTGATCCTCTATTTTGGGTACCCATTGTGGTTCCCTTGTTGCCTGCCACAGACAGGCGGATGAGAAAGTACAGGTGTGTGGGTGTGCGCATCTGCGAATGTGGTTTCCAACTAGAAACAGATTTTGTCAAGGTAAAACTGGATACATCCAACTGGCCCCCGCCATCTGCAGGTGGTTATTTTCAGAGGAGGCAGAAGCCAAATCATCCCCAACATCCACAGTGCACTTCCACACAGGAACCACGGAGGAGGGAGCTCTCTGTGTGGTGGTGGTGGTGTGTGTGTGTGTGTATGTGTGCATGCATAAGGATGGCTCCATTGCTGGCTTTCTGCCAGACCACTTATCTAACTCTGATCCAAAGCACTACTTGCTACACGTATACACACACCCTGTACATGCTCTCTTGTGTACCATTCACACTAATGAGGCACCCTCCCCGAGGAAGTACCCACACTCTTCCGCTCCTTGATAGAGGCCACCAGGAGCACTTCCACTTCCAGTTGCTATCCCAGTCATGCACTCAGTTAGGAAAGTTATACTCATGCGTGTACACAGATCCCATGACCAACAGAGAGAAGATTACTTAAATAGAAGTAGGAATGTCAAGAGGAAAAAAAAAGCGACACTGAGAAGAGAGTGAGAGCTGAAGAAACGCAGCGAGAAATGGAGCAAAAAAAGAAGGGTTTAAAGAAAGCTGCCGTCGGGAGCAGAGGAGATGAGAGAGACAGACAGCCAAGAAGTGAAGGAGCCAACAGATAGAGATCATGATGAGGGAATGGACGGCGGGGGATTTTGGAATGGCTTGTGAGAGGAGCAGAGAAGGAGGAGGGGAGATGGAGAATATTTGTTCTGTTTACTTATTGAGATCCAGGATGCATGATCACAATCCCCCCCTGCAGTCCCACAGGCCCTCTCTGCCACTGTGTCTCCCTCCCTCTCTCTGTTTCTTCCTATGTCTCTCTCAGTATTACTTTTTCCTCTTGTTCACCCCACCCTCCCTCCATCATATCACAACATGGTGAGGATGGCACTCAGTCAAGTGCTTAAATCCTTCAGGATTAGGTTCAGGTTGCATTAGCATGTTGTATATTGCAGTGCAATATGTTGTATTCAATGGAAATATCCTTCCATGTAACGCTGAATGACTGGCTGCTTTAAGTCCAAATCTGGATTTGTTTAACTGAAGGCAACATGTCCTCTGAACACATATAGTCCACGCATTAACAAGGTATTTACAGCTTAACAAAACATCTTTTTTAACAGCTGTTAAAAAAAGAACTGAATCAGTTCAGCATTGAGTCTATCTTCAAATACTCAAAAGAGTAACAAAGAAATAACAATACTGATGCAGCCCTCACAGCTTGAGCCACTCCAGTCCCTTTCTCATGTGACTTAAGTATTTCTTCTTTCCTATGTCCTCTAAATAACTTTATCAAGGTAACACTCCTTCTAGCACCTTCCTCTATATGTAGACCTGACAGAAGAGAACAAAGCAAACAGAACAGAGCAGGACAGGACAGAAGGGACTGTGGTGGCTACTGCTGCTTGCCTCTCATCCCAGCTCACCCCACCTAGCCCCAGGGGCAACACAGGGGAGAGAGGGGGCTGTCAGCAGAAGGCGCGTGTGTCTGTGTGGGTTCGTGTGTCTAAGAAAGAAGAACAGAGAAAGAGAGAGCATGTGTGTTTGTGTGGGAGGCTCTGATCTGCGCCCCCATGTATGGCTCTGTCCCCTACGGGCAGGGCAGAATGGCACAGGGAGGCGGGCACCTAACTGAGTACAGATGGCAGCAACAGACAGACAGGGACATTGGTGACATAAACACCTTAATAAATAATTATCTGAACAATGACACTGGGTACACCGGACTTGAGTAGGCAGGAGGAGGACAGGATGGGAAAAAGAGACCGGAAGGGAGGGAGGACATGAGGAAAACGGAAAGATGAGGAGAGGATTTGAGAAGATCAGGAGAAGGACAGAGAGAGTAAAGGAGTAGGACAGGAAGAGAGGAAGGGGAAGAGAGTAGAGAGGTAAAGAAAACCAGGACTGGCAGTCAAGGACAAAAGAAAAGAAGGTCAGATAAAATCTTCCACAGGAAAGCAGGATCATAAAGTGTATGAGTTCCAGTAAACATTAACAGCTGTTTATATTACAGACACCATATAAGAATGATCAAACTAAACCAAAAGATTAAAGGAGGAGATGTTGAGCTGCTATTTTAAAGAGTTCATCGTCCACAGATCTTATGCCCAAATAGCAGTTTTAGCTCCAAAGTTCAGGAGATACCACCCACCTGCACTTCCAGGTTTCTTTCTGTAGCTGCTATGAAAGAGTTGAGAGGACTGGGCAGTGTGACAGTGATGGATAAAATACGGGGATTCACAGGAAAGTATGAAAAGGTATGAAGGTAAGAAGAGCAGGAGGACGGGAGTTGTTGAGGAAAAAGAGACAAGGTGAAGGATATAAATTCACTACAAGAGGGGAGAGGGTACAAATGAGGTTGGGAGGAGACTGGGGAAACATGACAGAGGAGAACAGAGGAAGTCTAGTGTACACAGAGAGGAGAGCAGAGAGGCAGATGAAAGCAATACTCTGTTAAATGACAGAGTTGTGAAGGCTTTAGAAGGATGAGGCGCCCTGTGTGTGTGTGTGTGTGTGTCCAAGTGTACACACATGCACTCTTGCTTTCTTGTGTGCGTCTCGTTGCTGACCTATAACTGTACTTATCGGTAATAAATGAAGAGAGGTCCTCTCTGCCTCTCGGCACCTTCTCCTCTCCTTCTCAAACTCTATCTTTACCCTCTATCCCTCTTTTTTTAATCCGCCACCTGTTTCTCTTTTCCCCTCAGTCCTTTTTTCCTCTCTATCATTCTCTCTCTCCCTTCCTCCCTCCCAGCATCCCAGATTTCAGTACCAAGCCACCATGTCTGTGTTCACATATTAATTTATTTGAGTAGCGGGTTAACATAATTTGTGGGCCAAGAGTTTGACGGCAGCAGGCGTGAGTGTGTGTAAATGTGTGTGCGCGCCTGCTGGCTCTCAGCCCCCTTAGATATGTAGTAAAAGGCCGCGACTAGATTAACATTTCATCTTGGACGTCAAGAGGCATCTGTTCTTCTTTCTCCGTCCCCATCTTCCTTGCTCCTCTCTCAGTTTTACTCCCCGTGCTTTTTTTTTTTCTTTCTTTGCCACAGGAAGTCATATTTCGCTCCTTTGTAATGTTTCCTCTCTGTTTGATGCTACAGTCACACTGTGTTCATCACTGTGTTGCAAGATAATTGTATGCCATATTTTGTCTTTACTGTGCTGCCTTCGGTGCAACCTTCATTGCTTTCACCTTGAATGATGAATACATAATGGCTCCAATCCTCACTGGGTATTCTACAGCTCTAAACCTATCAAAGGATGCAACTCTGAAATAGTCTGAGTTGTCAGCATTCTTTCCAATGTGTGCATTTGTCCTCTATTGTGTATCATAAGTCTTACACACTAACAGTTAGAAGTATAGATCATCAGTATGAGGCAAAGTCAGGTCACAGAATTGACTATAAGCACCTTTAGGGTTCTTTTGTTTTGTGCAGTGCTGAGACTACGATTAATGCAGTTTCATGAGAAAACAAAGCGTAACTTTTGTGTGTAGATGGGCCAGATGAGACATCCTATAAAAGAGCCTACAAGATTGGTATATAAAAAAAAAAAAGCAAATGGTGTGTAAGACTGTGTGTAAGTGCAGTTTAACTACTCTACTAGAAAAAGAGGTAGAGAGTTCAACAAATAGAAGAGAAAAAGTGTGTCTACGATGAGAAGGACTTGATTTTAAATGACATTGGATGTACTCTTGTCCACTGGAGTCGAGTATTGATCTTAAGAGTTGAGTGTCGCTTTGAGGAGCGACTTTCTTCATGGAGGGGCTGCCTTCTGAACGGCTTGGCAAATGTTGCAGTGGATTCCAACACAACCCAGTCTCACAGTGACCACAGGTCTCTAAATGTCCATTGAAACCACTCCTACCACTCTCAGAAAGATGCTTAAATTCACGCAACAATAAAAAATATATAACTGTTGCTGAGCACAGCACTGTCTACTGTAGCGAGTGTAGAGTATGTATGTCTCATCACCTGTAGATAGGGGATGAGGCCATTTCCAGAAATCCTAAATTGAACTGGCATCTCCCCTTCTTATCCTGTCCTTCTGCTCTTTGATCCTCCTCTCATCTGCCTCCATTCTGTCCCTTTTCCAGACCCCCTACTGTCTTGGCACCCCCTCCAAATACTGACTTCAAGTCTCACTCTCTCTGCCTCTCTGTCTTAACTCTCCTTCAACACTTTCCTTTTCAGATCACTATTACTGAGACTGTACGGTTTTTTCTTGTCGTATCTCCTTTTGCAATTACTGCTGACACTTTTGTTTTGTGTTTTATGTGTGTTTGTTGTGTGCACATACTGTGTGTGGGAATGCTTTTCTAAGTGGATTTGTGTTTGTGAGTTTTAGGATAAGGACATGCGTTTGCCCATTTGCTCTATCTAAGCTCCACTTCTGTCTC
>OMNW01005995.1:1180-12573 GCA_900303245.1 Selene dorsalis | reverse complement strand
GTGTTGTAAAGATACCAAAGTTTAGGAGTAACACCTCTTTGTCTGGGGTCTGTGTGGCTGCACTGGCCTCTGATCTCTGTCCTGGCTTCCCCTCTTCTCAACAACATTTGGCTGTCAGTGTAAAGCCTCCGGGGAGACATTGATTTGCCAATTGCTGAGACTTAAAATATTGCAAAAGATGCCTGGCTTTGTCAAGCACTTGCAATTGTGAGATTTGATATATGCGTACTCATACAGTGTTACTGTGGCCAACAGTCTTTGACTTCACACTGAGTAAACCGATGATGGTCTACTGTTGTGCTTACAACAGTCAAAATAAGGATCAGCCGAGGTCTTTTCATTTAAAATGTTGATATTGTCAACAGGACGGAGGAGTCTTGGTTTTAACTGGTGTCTTGGTTTCTGTGATGGTTTTTGCTTCAGGCCTTTTGCTCTTTCACTAAGCTCTTTGCTTTCATGCTGATCTCTTCTCGCTTCTGTCAAAGACATTTAACGCAACACTATGGAGACTCAACCCCGCGTAGTGCTGGTGTCATCCTTGCAACATTATCCTCTCTTATCAAGCCTTTCGTCTACCGCCTTCACTCTGTTTGATACTTCATGCCCTCGCTCCCACTCTAGTCTACTCTTCCTCCCCTGCCACCTCTGGCTGCCCCTGATCTCATCCTCCACCTCTGTGTCCTCTAACCACTTGACACCTTTTCAGATTCATCCCCATCAGCTGGCAGACAGCGCACATTTCACCCGGAGGGCACAATGCAGCGATCCTCACGAATCAATGGCAGATAAATCAATGCTATCTCTTTTTTCCATGCCTCTGCTGCCATCGATTTTTTTTTCTGTTACTTTGCTGTTTGTGGAGACTTAAACTTTGCTCAATTAAACTGAGTCCACTTTCAGAAACAAATTGTAATAGCGTAAGGCTTTCAGCTTGGAGACAGTTGCTAATGTTAGATCCAGATGGGGCATACAAGAGCTTTATTTATGAGATGCCCCATTCAAACGGAAGCTGCAGTGTTTTTTTTTACAGAAGCCAAACCTTAAATTGTTGGTATTGTGAACCCTGTCTCAGATGATGCATGCCAAAAGCTTGCCTTGATAGTGAGGTCTTTCATTTTGAACCAGAGCTAATACCTTAAACAGAGACAAAGCAAATATCCTTTGATCATATTTACTAAGAAAGAAGGAGGCCCCATTAGCATGTGAATAACCCTTGCTTTGGTGTTTCAGTTAAACGCTCATAGGTTTCTTGGCAGGGAAATATCTAATATGATTTCATATCCAATCTCCAGGCTACATATGCTGTCATTGGGAATGAATCTTGGGAAATGCACAGACTCAGACATATTATTTTGAAAACTACATTTAATATAGCCCACAGAAAATCATCCACTGTGATATTCGTTAGTCTCCCCCATAAATAATTCATTGTTTTTATGTGCCCTCATGCTGCCTTGGGGATTGGAACAGCTGAGTGTTTTCACAACGTATTTGTGTCCAATCTTCTGCGTATTGGGCGTACTCTAATCAAACCACAGTAAACATGCCTTGAATGTTTGTTGAGTCATCTGCTTATCAGCTAATCAAATGGCTTATTTGCCTGCCTGCCTGCCTCACAGGAGCACAACACAGCTCTGGTTGAGTATTTTTCAATTAATTGTTCATCTGTTTGATTGACTATGCAGCCACACGGTGTAGGTGATATGATTGAACACCACAGGCTTTAACATATGCTCTATAGGTCCACTGCAGCATTGAGGCGAGGATGTGATCGGAGCTAATACATTTAAAGGATTGACTGAACCGAGCGCTCCAATGCTCTGGTAATTTTTATCTCTCTGAGAGCCACTGTTCACTGTTTTACTGTCTGTCATGTAGGTGTAAGATCACATAAAAGCACCTACATGCACATACAGTATGTAACTATTTTTCGGTGAAAGAACTAGCATGAAAGTGCAAGTCATAGAGAGTATTTCAAAGGCAGAAGCCAGGACAGCGACATGGAGCTGCCAGGGATTGGTGAGCAATCAGATAGGGCAGAATTGATGACCTGGCTCAGGATGGATTTCTTGGAGCAGGCTGCCAGACCGAGGTAATACTTTCAGGCTCTTATCAGCACTGGCATAAGCTGAGTGCTGCATCACCCACTTCCCAGCGTCAGCTTATTATGAGAGTCCATGATGTGTGATTGCTTGTACTGCCTTTGTGTGTCCCAGGGTCTCTGTGCACGGGACACAGATGGCAAGACGGAAAAGAAGAGTACTAAAGGGCCCCTGTCAGAGTAAACCCTCCGCTGCCTCACCGCTGTAATGACATTTTGCAAAAACAGGTGTTTTGCAAGGTTTCCTATGACTCATATAAGCTGGAGGTGTCAGTGAAAGAATTCTGCAAAGTTAAGTAGCCACAGATATGTCATTAGGCCTACTTCTTAAAAGACTGTCTTGCTGAAATACCTTTGCATAGGAGGTAGTCAGTAAACCCATACAGCAAGTGTCCCTATAAGCCTGTTGCAAGTGCTGCTGAACATTGCATCCATAAAAATAACCAATAAACTCAGAGTCTCTGAGGATGCTCCTTGATGATCACGCAGTTGCCAGACTCTTCATATTGTTAGATGATTATTATTATCTGTATGGAGGATTTGTCCTATAGGAGTTTCAAAAACAATTAAGTTAAATAGCATTTTCAAGTTATCAATTCATAAACTGTAGCTTCATTTAGCATACTAATCACATTTCATTTTATTCAGGTTGCATAATAATACTTTATTTCTCCCTGCAGAGCTACAGCTGGAAATGATTCACTGTGTTGCTTTAGGGCACTTCCCTGCCTGCAGGTTTGAGCCCAGGTCGTCCCTTTAGAGGATGGTGTCTTTAACCTTTAACAGGGCTGCTGGGAAAGAAAAAAACCGAGACGCTGTTAAGGATAAAATGACGATTAAAGATCTCAATCTACATCCTTCCAGGGCAATTTATATCAGAGTTTTTTTTTTTTCCTTTTTATGCGAATAAACAACGTGGTTTCAGACGCTTGGACGCCGAGCATCTCTATGGTAACAGTCCTCAATTACCGATGATTGGCCAACCCGTGGGAATGTTTCTGTTCCCTCAGTACAGTGATTGGTCGGTGGGCGGTCTGTGCAGCCTGACAGTCTGCAGCGTTCCGGGTTATTGTCAGTCTCGGCAGCTCGGCACAAGGGCAGGACCACATCCCGGAGCTGCCTGAAGCAGCCTGAAGCAGCTAGCTCTTTATTCAGACTTCAGCGTTTCTTATTTGGTTAATACACCAAAGAGAGCATCTCGGTGCTTTGCTACCGAGGTTACTCCACAGCCTCAGCTGGAAATCTGAGTCTGAATCGGGAGGCAAGACATCTCAGAGAGGCTGCCGACACCACGGAGAAAGTGACGGACGGAGCAGAGCCTGATCACCGGGATTTTTTTTTTCTTACATCGCATCGCATCAGTTTAGGATATTTCTGGCAGCTGCTCTGGCCCTGCCGTGATTTCTTTCAGGGTACCTTCACACAATACTGTCTAGGTAATATTACTAACGTTTGCATGTTACATTTCACATAAGGTCGTTGATAGCGAGCAGGCGGACCACTTTAAACCCATGCGTAACAGCGGAGGATTTGGGAATACTGCGTAGCAGTTCAATCATCCAGTCTCACGACCAACAGCTCAGTCATTTGGAAATACCTACAAGCGAAGAGAGGAGCAGCCTGGACCTTTTACTTTGTTCCGGAGGCTAAACGGTGAAAACCCGAAGCGCACTTTGTGCGCAATCCTGCCGAGGACGCTCCTGAAATTGCCGACCTGCGCTTTTGCCCTCGACAAAAATTGGCAGCCGAGTCGAGAAAAAAGGCAAAGCTTATTAACTTTGCATGCTAGAAGCCAGAGTGTGGAATCTAATTCGCAGGGTTGCCGGTATATTTGCATACCATCGGAAGGGGATAAACTTAATCAGCATTTGACATCGACAAAGCGGCTGCTGGATTTTGGAGAACAGAATGAATCCTTTTTAATTTGGACCACAGAAGTATTGGCAGATTGCTCAGTGAATGCTACAATCTGCATGGAGTTCTAGTCTGCACTACGGAGCAATTTATGGTAAATATATTTCACATTTCTGTCTCTCTAAGTCTTGGAGGTTTTGAATGTCTCGGGTCATCCTTTCCAACCATTAACGTAGTTTGTGTCAGAGCCTCGCCGGAGCCTTTTGGGATGGTAAACAGATCGAGGAACAGCAGAAAAATAATGAATGTTTCTAAATGCTCCATCTTCCCAGGATGCAGCTCACATAACGATGCCTCAGATTTAAACCCTTTGTTTCCATGCGTGACCCACAATAGTAAAGGAAGTGTTGTAAAAATCGACTTGTTAGAGAGCCGCTCCCGAATGGCTTTAGGAGCTGCTTTGATGTGTAATATTGGTCTTTTCAAGTATGGGTAGCAATTAAGTGTATTGTCGAGGGTATTGCACCGCAGGCACCGCAGGCAGGAGTATGTGGCACTAGAGGAGTTGCGACTCTGAGCAAAAGGTGCGAATTTCTCATCTGCACGCCCCCGTGCGTCACTACGTGTGGGGAGGGTGACTACTGTCTGCTGCAATTAGTGATTTTTCACCCCGGTATGTTAATGATATACACTCGTTTTTTATGGGGTGCCTGCGTATTGTGAGTGGCTTTTATCATGGAACTCATAAAATTCATGGAGATGTGTGCGTAACGCTGTAAAACTTTTCACTTTGTGCTCGGCGACATGGATGATGGTCTGTGCTGCATTGAGGTCTGGAGGCAATTTGTCATTGTCCGGTGAATTCTTCAGTAAATTTGTCCTCTGCAGCAGCCAGAGCCTCAGATGCGAATACATTATCCTGAGAGTGAGTGGTCAGTTTGAATCCGAATGACGGCTGATAAAGTTCAAATAAGTAACCTGTGAACTTTGAACCCTCTGGGATGCTGAGGTTGCTTTTTAACATCATAGCTCACGCTGCTCCTAAACGAGCCTGTATCCTGTGCTGACTGTGCAGTGAAAAAGCTGCACACTGTATGTTTTATCATTAGACTACAAGCATCCTCAAAATTGATCTTCCTCAACAACTCCAGTCCCTCTCCCCCACCTCTCTCTCTCTCCAGCAGCCCCACAGACAGGCAGCTCCCTGAATGTAATATGGGCCCCTACAGCAGGGCAGGCGCCCCCACAGTCAGGGCACCTGCCTTCCTGGCTGTATTGAATAAAACATCCAGTGATGTATGAGGCAGGGGCTGCACCCAAGGGGGCAGAACTGCCTCATTTACTTCCTCCACTCTGCGCCTATGACCTGCTGAGCAAATTGTGCTCATATTAGCTCTGCGGCTGCTCCTCACCTAAACAAATAGTCTTCCCAGCATAATGCCTGCCTTAACTCAACATGATGGTTGGACAAGGCAGGGGAGAACGAAATGGCAGAAAAGCTTTAATATCTAGGTCACTGAATTACCTTTTGGAGTTTGTAGCTCTTGTTTTGCCTCTTTATTTCCTGGCTTGGTGTTGGATCTTTTGTTTTCTTGTGACATTGGAAGTTTAAGTGTCCTGCTGCAGGCTCAAAACCACACTCACATCCATTCCTCCCTCTTACACCATGTTTCCTAGCTGTCTAACAAAGGCAAATGTTATCAATATTATAAATATGATAAATTATTAGTGCTTTGTAGGTTGAAAACACATGTTGTATAAATGTTAATCACACGACAGTTTACTCTGCTCCCCCTCGCTGACTGATGAAATTAAGAAAACCTAAATTACTGCAGAAAAAGCTGATCTGCTGCGATCATTTCTGCTGCCAACAGTCAGAAAGTGAGGAACGTAACAAAAGTAATATGCTAAGAGAAGCCTGGCATTTTATCAATTTCCAACTCAAATTGCACATCATTTTGATTGATTGATAGAGTTTGGGTTCCTTACTGTATTCTTTGCTTATTAAAGTGCCTGCCTGAAATGAATAAGTGAGCTCCACTCATGAATATCGTTAAAGTCACTGAAGTTTAATTTCCTGCGCTGTGTATTAATCTTTTTTAATCCCTGCATGGCTTGATTGTCTCAACACCTACCCAGAGGCAGCAAAACTCATTTTGGCACTTAAGATGACTAAAATAGTAGATACACACACATACACACACACACACATACACACACGCTGACTGAAGATCTACCCACCCCTGATGTGTCTAAGCTGTGCATGTCCATTCTTGTGTGGTCTTTATTGCTTTTTATTCACACAAATGAAATAACATAAAAAAACACATCAACTTTTCACAGGCTTCATTTATAGAGTGAATAATCCTGAAAACATTTTCTTCTCCTGTCAGAGAATAGAAAGGACAACCCTTTCTAGATTAGCCAATATCTTAAAACAGAACTAAGCTTCTTCCTTCGAAATATCATCGGACACTTAAAGGAACATGAATGTTTTCTCTGAAAGCCATGTCAGCGGTAGCTCATTAGGTACCTGATCAAAGTGTTTCGTATCAGGAAAAGTCTCATACAGCCCTTGTTTTTACCACTTTTCATGTGCAGGCAAACAGAAATGACATGCCCTTTCTTGTATTTTGCAATATTACATGATTTAATATAAACTCCTTTGTCCCTGCAGCGAGGTTTGTCTTTCACATCAGTGCCCAGGAAGTGAAGACAGAAAGCAACATAAAACAAAAAGCATTACAAACAAATGATTGTGGAGAAACAAACACACCCTTCAGCCAGTCGGTGTGAACGAAGAGAGGTGAGAGCGATGTTCAGTTTCCAGGGTAGATGATGGTGCTGATGAGATTTGACATTAAATGTGCAAGGATGGTTCTATTAGTGTATTTGGCATCAGTGCTTGCAGGTAGCACAACTAATAGCCTGCTTCATGCTTAATATTTTTGCCTTGTTGTATGCTTGGCTTTGGTATTACCCCAGACTGCATACTATTTCTATTTTAGCAGCAAATCATTGACCCTTGGTTTGACAAAGTCAGAGTCATAGCTCTCATTTTCTCCCCGGTCTGTTGATCTTTCCACTGTGTTAGGGTCAAAAACTCAAACACAGACTCTTTTAAATGGTTGAGGGTCACCCTTGGTAAAACACTGGTCTTCAGGTAGAAAATAAGGCTTTTCCCATGATACTGACCTTGTGCAAACGAACTAAATTATAGCATTTTCATGAATACTGGTTCCACTGTGTGAGATATCACTTGAGCAGTACATTTACTTTGTGTAAATATCTTCTATAATTTGTAGTAATTGCAAATTTAAATACAGAGCAGGCTTTTTCTGTTCTGTAAACAGGAGATAAATCATGTTCTTTTTTGATGTGAGGTGGCTACACAAAAATGGACCACAGGCATCTGATTACATACCTGCACTGCTGCAGTGTTTCTGATAAGTGGTATATATTAAAGGGATAGTTCAACATTTTGGCAAATTTGCCTATTGTCATAATCCCTATATTCACAGAAGTAGGTTCATTACCTTTAATTATTAGTGCATGTTGTTTTGAGATCCGCGGGGCAGAGACGTGAGCTGCTCAGAAACACAATAAAGGTGAACGGTACAAGATCCCCTGTCCCTCAAAACTCATCAAATACACAATCCAACAACTCCAAAACACTTGTGGACAAGTTGTGACCTGCACATTCCCCAAGTGAAGAAATAATAATGTAACATTACGAGGCAGTGTTGTTTTCGAGGGAAATGCATAGCCGGAACTACATTCCAGATATGGCTGTTGGGCGTAGTGATTTCAAAAGCAAGTAGCTCTGAGTATTTGCTTCATGTGTCGTAATGTTACATAATTATACATGATTATTTCATAGCCTGGTGAATGTGCAGGTCACAACTTGTCCACGACAGTGTTTTGGAGTTGTTGGATCGTGTATTTGATGAGTTTTGAGGGACAGGGGACCTTGTACCGTTCACCTCCATTGCATTCAGCTGAGCAGCTCGCGTCTCTGCCCTGCGGATCTCAAAACAACACGCACCAATAATTAAAGGTAATCCTTCACCTGTGACTATAGGGATTGTGGCAATAGGTAAATTTAGCAGAATGTTGAACCTTTCCTTTAAGAGTCTGTGGTTCTCTGTTCTGCAGATTGAGTTCCTGTCATTTTGGCTGCGTTAAAAGGTTTACCTGACCAGTGCTCTGCTCATGTGATCTGATCCACTGCAGTGGCAGACAATAGCAGCTCTTCATCAGTGTTATCTGCAGCTGCTTAGTGCATGATGGACAGCGATGATCCTGTGACCTCCTCCCTGGCTTCTTCTGTCACCCTCTGTGCGGTTGAATGGAAGTCACGTCTCACTAGGCCTTGAGGTTAATGTATAGCCTTTAATTTGGAAAGGTTAGGGTTTGTCTGTAAATGCTCTTGTGCATGTGAAAGATAGTCAACAGGAATTGTGGAGTTTATATGTGGTTAATGAGTATAGTGTGCTGTGGAGTGCTGTGCAGTTTATAGTTAGCTCCATAACCCAGCCAGAAAAGTGAGGGGAGGCATGCTCTCTCCAAAGTGTTCTTGGGGGAAGAAAGAGAATAAAGCAAATCTGACAAGCTCTCCAACAGCGAATTTGCTCTCCTTAAAAACAATGCCGCTCTTGCCTTCCTCATGGTCACATTGATTTGTTCTGGGTGACAGTGCAGGCTGCTGTGAAATCACCCCAGCGCCATTGATCTCAAGGAGAGGAGGAGGAGAGGGAATGAGAGCCTGGCGACAGTGAGCAACATGGGAAAATCTTCAGTGTGCCCTCTTCAACCTTAACCAGTAATAAAATGAAGGCCTTGGTTACTATCAGATCAGCCCCTGCTGTACTTCTTCAGCCACCGGATCGCAGTCTAGTCGGCGCTTTGATTTGTTTTGGAGGCCCGTACATGCTGTTTGATTTGCTATTGTGCCGCACCATGTTTCACATTATCAGCTGAACTCTTTATTGCCACTGTTTTCCATGCCAGAAGCAAGGCTGTTTTTATCTCATGCAGGCCTCTGATTAATCTCTCCCTCTATGCTGGTGTACTTTAATCTTGAATGGGAGATATCTGATTCTCCTCGGCTATTGAGGAAGATCAAACTTTAATGGAACAAGGAACTGCACATCATCCTAATCTCCATCTCCCTGCATTTTGGTTGACTGCTCTCCCTTGGGCTTTGTAGCTTTCTGCAGAAGAAGGAAATACATCAGACAGATAAGATGTTTTCTCTTCATGCTTTGGTAATTTATTCCCTGTTGACAATGGCCACCACTTTACATGTCTGCTATTTGATTACCTGGTTAAAGGAACAGCAGGTAAAAGCAAGGGGACTGATTGACATTTTACACATGTACAATGTGTGGAAACTAAACTAAATGTGTGGAAGTTTTCTGGAGGCTTTAATTGGGATTTCTTCACAGTTTGGTCTTTCCACAGGAAAACGTGCTTTAGCCATCTCTCTTTTTATTGACGTGCGAGAGATGGAGCCATGGGTGACCTACGTCATCCGTCTATAATAGCCCGAGGAGAGATACGTTAGCTGCATGGATGTATCAAGGTTCAATGCCTTTGATTACACTACAGTCAATCCAGGAATTAGCTATTGACCGCTATTTTCTCCATTCAGTTCCTCCATATCGCTGAATAACGGTGCACATTATGCTGACCAGCATCCGGACTGTGACTGTCTCAATGCATATTGTTGCAAATGGATAACACTTATGGGGTGTCACACCTCCCACAGACGGTTTGTGTCTCTGACAAAAAGAGGCTATTACCCAATTCTAAGGCAGTTGCTCTAAGGTAATGAAATTTCCACTGACTGGAGAAAACAATGTTGTCTGGTCTGGATTGTAATTGCAGGAGCCACCTCACCATTTTCCTGAGTTCAGCGTGAATGCAACGCGATTTAATAAAACTCTGGAGATTTTTATCATTTATTGCCAGGAATGGCAGCTGCATCTGGGAGAGTAAGCTGAGGCTTGCACAGATAAAACTCATTCAATTTACTTGTTGAATTTTAACCACGCTGGAGACCACTTACAAGAGAGCCGGCATATGACCCATAGGGAAACGTTTATGTGTTTGTGTATAGGGCTTGTGCAGGTCAGCTATATTGTTAATATAAAGCCACCATTTCCTTAATCTAAACGGAGGGGTAGCCTGGAATTTCCGTCATTTTCTCCCATGTTATTATTTGTGTCAAAAAAAAAAGGTTGAAAATCCATGGGATATTAGACCCTGAGGCCAAACAGCCTCTGTGTGCCTGCCTCCACTCACATACAAAACATAGGAATACTGACATGAGGACATGTATGGACACACACACACACGCACACACACGCACGCACACACGCACACACGTACACACAAACACACACTCCTAGCCCTGTTTTATTACCTCCTGCCTGCTGCTGGAATTGCTTTCCTCCCTCGAGTGAGCCAGGCAAAGCCGGCTTTATTGTGTTAACCTATTTGTGTGTCAAGAGCGATTGCAGCGTTCTTTATCTCTGTTTGTATTCGGACGGGGAGATGGCAGAGAGAGAGAGAGCGAGGAAGAGGGGAGAGAGAGTGGTGGAGGAAGGGGAGGGAGGGTAGGTGGTTTGCACAGGAGCCAGGCGAGCCACCGGAGTTAGACGGATGGCCGGTCACCTCGCTCCACTCTGGAGGATAATGACTGGTTGCTTAGCAATAACCCGCCCCCACCCACTTCCAGACTTGCATCCAGAGTAATCACTTTTTTCCTCTAAAAGATTTCATATGTAATTATAAGCCCACTGCCGGCCTTTGAAATCTGCCTAATGGGTCTTTTCATTTATTTAGCAGAGTGGGTTGAGGGTGCGAGCTGGAATTTGAGATTTTGGTGTGTGGGTGCTTCTAGGCTTCTGGCTATTGTAGGCTACAGGAGGACTGTGTGTATTTATGTGTGTGTGTATTTGTCAGCATGTGTTTATGTCAGCTTTGTGTTGAGCAGTTGGTGGAGTTTGACCAGGATTACGACCAGGCCAAAGCTATATTTCCTTCTAGATAGCTGCTGCCGTACAACCTTTGACCTGCGTAATGCTGCAGTGGCGACACTGTACTCGAATGGATGCAGCCACAGGAGGACACACATCCTCATATTCATGTTATGTCGTGCGACCAGAGGATATGAGTGCTTGTTTTTGTGAGCTCTTAGTTTTATTAACATTTTTATTGAGTTGAACAAATTGCTGACCTTTTTGTGGCGTAATGAATAGACCGGCCTGCTTAGCAAAAATGAGACTTTTGGCAGAAGTGACTGGCGTCAATCCAAGCTGTTTAACTCATGATTTGTGGTGTGTTTATTCAGTAGGTGAAAACATTTAATATTGCTGAGTGTTTTCAGCATTTCAGTTCTTTTCTTTTAAAATTTCACTACCCCCCCCAACCC
>OMNW01005991.1:3945-26164 GCA_900303245.1 Selene dorsalis | reverse complement strand
GTACAAAGGAGTGCAATTGTTTTCTATTTAAAAAATAATAATTTTACTTTCTGAATATGTAAAGGCTTGTTTTTATTACTTCATCAGAAATACTGGATTCCAAATGCTGCAAGTTCATGAGGTGATATTTGTTTTTATATTTTGTTTTATTACTTTTATATTATTATAAGTGTATTATCTTTATTGTATATATGCTTGACTCGTTCTCTTTAAGCTTGTGTAACATGTGAACATTCATGTCTGATTAAAATCCGTTTGTAAAAATGCATTGTCTTGATAAATAAGTAACTGGCAGAGAGATGAATAGTTGACTTTGGTCTTTTCTGAACTTAACAGGTTTAATTTTCTTCTCTAAGATTTTGTTTTTGTCTTTTACTGTTGTAGACAATATCAATGAAAAGGATTCATTACCACCCACCACTGGTCAGGGGCTAATAAATACTCATCCACTATAATATACACTTTCATGTGTGTCACCACTTTGTTATTTGAAAGGATACGTCTGAACAGGTTATTGATGAGTCAACTGTTAGTCAATTTGGTTTCCTCCTCTTACAGTGACTCGGATCCACTGATCTGTGAGTCAAAGGTTTGACTGATTAAATGGGATACATCCCTGGGCTGCAGACAGAGATGGCTAACAGGTTGTTGCCATGGAGATGTGTTGTGCACTCTCAAAACACCGAGATGTATTCAATTTTTGTTTGTATTATGTAAAAGAAGAAAATGACATCCATCATGTTGTTCAAAGTGAGCCACAAGATAAATTAAATTATATAAACATGATCTTTTCATAACTAAACATGGGTGTACCAAAGGATTTAAAACACCAATTCCAAGTATACAGAATTCATAAAACATTCAAATAAATATCTGTTTTACATTAGGACCGGGCTTCATGGATAGAAATCTGCGGAGAGGTGTCAGAAAATGAGGAAGTTTAAATTGAGGAACGATAAATAAGTGAAACTCAGAGATATCCTTGAAGAAAACCTTATGCAGAGAGCACACAACGTGAGATGAGACTGCAGCGATGGGCCACCTTTCAGCAGGACAATGTCCCCAAAGAATACATAGCGCTGAAGAAGCTGCGAGACAGGTCTGTGACCGTGCTTGAGTGATCCAGCTGCAGCGCAGACTTAAAGCTGTGCAACTCACAGACACTTCCTATCTAAGCTGGAACAGCTTGAGAGACCAGCCAGGAGATCTGCCCCGAGATCCTGCCTCGATCCAGGTGAGCAAAGCCTGTACAGACTAACACAAAAAGTCTTGATTCTTTATTTGCCTTTTGTTTTTCTTTTTAAATGTATTTTAAAAGCGGAATAATTTGGCTTTTAAATGACCGATTGGAAAAATGTACATTTTGAAGCCACTGTATTATAATTAAAAGTAATTTTAATGTTAATTTCACACTTTATTCAGGCAAAGTTATGGGCAGCTGTCTTCAGCTAAAAAGAAATGAAACTAAGCATAATAATATTAAGTTTCAATATTTGCCAAGCCATTGTTTGGACAACAATATCAAACAACATCACAGTGAATTATAAACACACCCTGAGATGACGAATGTTGAATGTTGAATGTTGACTGTTGACTGTTGACTGAATGTTTGCGTATTCTGTGGAAAGAGGGGGGAAGGATTGACATGTAGACACATGTTTGACTCATACAGAATTGATCCCATTTTGCTTAAACAGCAGACTGCCGTTCTGTGTATATCACTGTGTCAGTGACTCACTACCTTTTTTTTTTTGACAGGAAAAAGGTGACTTATACTGACACAACCACTTCAAGAGGAAATCAGCAAATTTTATATGGGTTTTCTCAAATATCACCCTTTGTAAGATGACATGTAAATGTCAAAAATGAGACCGTCGATGGAAATTTCAGAGTGTCCTTTTCGAGCGGTTGTGCAAAAACAGATATTTCACGAAATCTTCATCAAATGGTTTCACAACCTCTGCGGCATGAGCTCTAACAGAAGACTGTGGTTTGGAAGACTACTATAGATTCAAACGCATTTCATGTAGCTATATTACTGTGCATGAGCCAGACAACTGAATGATTTTTTTCTGTTTCTTTGTACAAGGTTTTCATCTATACAAACTAAACATGGGCAAAGAAAAATGGTCAGTCACAACAAAGCACATGATGGGGAATGTAAACAATATCATCACCAAACCCATACTGTGCCAATGTTAATGATTTCAGGTTTATTTATTGAAGTCTTTCCCTTAACTTGTCAGGAGAGAGCAAGAGGATGACATGTTGAAATCACAACTGCAATTGCATATTAGACTTGGAGTAGTAAGAGGTTGTTTGTTTTGCAGTTGAAATCAGTGAAGCCTTCCTCATAGACCTGAGGAAAGTGGAAATGGCTGATCATTGTAACCTAATTGATTATAAATTATAGATTAACAGTTTGCTTTGTTGCTGAGTCACACATAACCACACACCTCATACTTAGAAACTTCTGGTTAATACTATTTAATCATCTGGTTCAAACTTCTCTTGTGGATGTAGAACCTGGAAATGATTTGACCTTTCTGAAACTATATTAAAAAAAAGTAATAAAATAATATAGTTTGGGTGAGTGTGCACAACCACACGCCCACGCAAAAACACATTTCCTGTATTGAACAGTATAAATATGCACCTCGACCCACTGCCAAACCCTCATTGACAGAAGTGACAACATGCATGCCATCACCATGGTGAGTGTGATCTGTGTAACTGCACTATGTTTAAAATCCAGTTAAGACAGAGACAGATTTGTGAAGCTTTACTTCATGTTTGATTTTAAAATGTCAAAATATTTTCAGATTATCTTTTAAAACAAACTATATATGTAAATTATTAAGGGAGTTTATTATGAGAATAATACCAAACAATAGTTTAGGAATCAGTGCCTTTATATTTTATTTGAAATCAATTTAATGGGAAAATGGAGTAAAACTTCATCATGTTAATTAGGCACTATCTTTAAGATTATTTGGCTGTAAGTGAATCCTGAAATGTGAAAAAAAGAGACACATTTGTATTTTGTAATAGCAAATAGTCCACATCCTGCCTGTCCTGGGGAGACAGCAATGATTGACAGTCATTACAGAGATCTGGGCAATAAATGAATTGATAACCTACAGACATCTTTTCCACTACATTACTGTCATTTAGCCAAAAAGGTGTAACAGCGTGGTGTCAGATCATCTGGTCCAGCTGAGAGGATGATAGATAGATGATGAAGCAGTAGGACACTCAAAATGATCACCCGAGCTACATGATAACAATGGTTTATACTGCAGACTACCTGAAATAGCACAGCTGTTGTGGTATCTAATGTGGCTTTAGTGACAGTAAAAGTGGAGGCGTATTGGACTGGTGCTATCAGCCAATACTCGCAGGAACAGTAACCATCTCCTCCTCCGCTTCTCAGCTCCTCTTACCGTTCCTGTTCCTGTTCCTGTTCGGGGGTTTGCTGGCCGAAGACGTTCCCACGTTTGACTACCGTGACCCGAACACCGGAGAAGACCTCACCTGTGACAAGTGTCCACCAGGCACTCACATGACTGCTCAATGCACCGCCACCACGCCCACCCAGTGCGCGCCGTGCAAGAGCCACCACTTCACTGAGCTGTGGAACTACCTGCCCAGGTGTCTCTACTGCAACAACTTCTGTACTGACAACCAGGAAGTGGAAACTGAGTGCTCTGCGGTCAGCAACAGGGTCTGCCGCTGTACAGAAGGCTTTTACTGGGCCAATGACTTCTGTGTCAGACACTCAGAGTGCGAGCCCGGACAAGGTGTTCAAACAAAAGGTATGTGTCTGAGCAAAGACAATGACTAATCTCTTGCTAATTTCTACATTCTGATTTTGGGTGATTGCTTGAATTTCAACAGAATGCACATCATCAAGGTTCTTGCACACATCTGTAAATCTTTTGACGTAGCCTACAGGTGGTCACGCAGTGCGCAGAAACAGAGCTGAAATACGCACGGTCACGTGGGCTCTTTATAACCGTCAAATGCATTGTTTTGTTGTGTCAGGTACGTCGCAAACGAACACTGTTTGTGAAATATGTCCCGACGGCTTCTTCTCCAACTTATCCTCTGCGCTGGAAACGTGCGTAAAACACCGGGAATGCCCAAGCGGACAGGTTGCACTCCTCCCCGACTCAATTTACCAGGACACTGTCTGTGGAACATGTGAGGATCTTGCCAAGGGAGGTGTGTACTAAACTTTCCAACTCTGTTTTTTTAAGTCAGTTAAGTTAGCCTATGTGATATGATAAAGAAACCCCCAGTTTCAAACTTAACTTTGTTTCTCAGGTGAGGCGCTCAGGACGTTCCTCTCTGGAGTCTTCGGTACGCACAGGATGCGTGTGGCAAAAATGAAGAAATTTGTAACCAGGTGAACTTGCACTTCTTTTTCTAGCCTCTTTTCGACTTTAGATCTTAATTCAGTACTAAATAACAACCTACTAAACAATCATTTCCCTGGAACAGGTACATTGAGAAGTCAGTGCCGAGACAGAGAGGTCCTCTCCAGCATCAAATCAGAGCCTGGCTGGCGCAGGCTCCAGAGGACCAGCTGAAGAAACTGCCACAGATGCTGAGGGCTTCACAGCTCAGCTCCGTGGCCGAAAGGCTGGAGAAGAGCGTCATGGAGATAAAGCAGAAGAGCCCAGGCTGTACCTTAAGCCTGTGAGCGACTGTATAAGACTGATTAGTCCATGGTACATGTAGGAGTATGACCTACCTCTTTATTAAAAAAAAAAAAAATTAGAGTGTCCTATTGAAGTGTCATATGGCAGCAATTTGTTTTGGAATATCAGGTTTTTTATTTGTGTATTTAATGGAATTATGTTGAAAAGAAATTATGTTTTGTCCTACTGCTTAAAAAACACAGGTGATATATAGGAGAGACAGAGCTTGAGTTTCACTTGATGGGAGACACAAGTGGTTACATCTAGAGATGAACGTAACCTTATAAACCCTCAACCCACCATCTCCTTCAGTTCATTTCATTTCTCTGGTGAAATATTTGCATATTTCACCATGTGAAATATGCAAATATCTTGAACATTACATCATGGCTTGACTCATATGTTACCATTTTTTTTCTTAGTTACATAGAAGCTATGTTTGGTACGAGCACCTTAGATAAATGTTTTACAGACTGACTTACAGACCTCCTGCCAGGCGCAGCAGCTAAATTAAGTGTATCTTGTAAAAAATATTTCTGACCATCACCAGAAAGAAAACTATTGTGTGACTGTAATTTAATGAAATCACCACAAGGTGTCGCCGTCTTACCTCTGTGAGTCTACTGTCACTTTAGGCTAAAATGTTTTGAATGGAATGTTTTTTATCAGTTTTCAAAATGGCCTAATGTGGCAAGTAACTGCAACTTGTCTGTCACTGACCTGGTTACCATGTGAATTTTAGATAGACCAGATCTTGGTCTTTCTGTATTTTTTCTCCATTAAAGCATTTTGAAATAAAGAGCAAGATTTAAAGGCGTTTTTATTTTAAATATCCAGAGCTTCAGTTGAATCAGTCTGTGCAAAAAATATTTTATCAATTAGTTCAATAAGACTATTGAGCATGCTAAAAAAAAAAATACACATATACTTTAGATAGTTTTAACTCACAAAACCTGTTCTTGTAATAGACTATTATATCCCAGACCAATTCTTGTGCTTTTCACTGCAGTGTGTTTATGAGGTGTGTCGTCACAGTGTTATAGCTATACAGTATATAGACCTATGGTTTCTTATCTCTTTTTTTTATTTTTAATGGACCTATCCATTGAGTACATCTTTGCATGGACATAAAAATCCACATGCTAGTCCTTAACCTCTTGCTGTGACTTCACAGGAACGTTATAGACTATAGTTCATCATAAGCCAGTATTGTCTGCTATATTATCCATAAAACATGATAAAATTATATAGGCCCACACCACCTTCACCTGTGGTGCACTACAAGCCCGGGACCTGAACATCGTGGGGACCCCTCCAGGACCACTAGGGGTCCCTGCTTCCCAGTTTGGCCACCACTGGTAGCCTGCTCATTAATTTTGGGCTGACACGATCACCACCGCCCCCTCTTGCCACGCCACACCAGCGCCGGCATCGCATCGTCTCCTAGGCTGTCGCATCACCGAGCGGGGAGGGGCCCCGGTTCCCCCCTATTGGCTGGTACAGTGTTACCGTCAGCTTTACGGTAGGGCCACGGCCAGAGAGGATGTAGCCTGCGTGAACGGTGGTCTTTTCATCTCGCTGAAGCGCACACTCTGCGGGCTTTCAACATGATTTTAAGAGGACTTTAGCGGGATTTTCATTTTCTTATTCCCCCACCAGACATTCTCTGAAACTGGTTCAACCGAAAAGAGATGCGCCCAGTTAAACGCGGATACATTGTCCGGGCTACGCGAGGGGAGGAGAGGAGCATGTAACCGGGAGGAACACACCGGCGGCGGCGGCACTACCACCTGACACTGCTCCCTCTCCCAACTCAGTATTTGAGGATTCTCGATGCGTTGACTGAACTCTGGTCGGTGCTTTGGCTTTTATCTCCAGCAAAATGAGCGAGGAAGTGTCAGAGGTCCCCAAAGAGCTTCTGGGTAAGAGCAGACACGGATCATTTGTAGCCATGTGTCCAGATTGGAACAATCACTGATTACTGCCTCTAACATGATTTCTCTAAGGCGCTCACAGGCTGCAAGTGCTGTACACAAGTTTTTGCAGAAACCTTTATTGTAGTCGATCCGTACAATGTGTTGTATTCTTGTAATACAGCGAACCATGTGCTGAGACACAATAGTAGTGTTATTGTCTCAGGGATATCACTAATATCCAACCATTATCCCCATAGGCCCAGTAGTTTTTTATTGTGATAATTAGTATCATTGTTATTGGAGGAGCAAATCACAATCACATTTCCCTAAAGAGAAAGTAATTAGTTCTGCAGACATCTTCACCAAGACTGTAAAAGCTTCAGCTGCAGTAAAGCCTGTAGCTGTGTCCATGCAGTGCTGCTATTATGAATATATTGTGCACAGCAGGAGCCTTCATTAGGAGGAAAAGACAAATAGTTCAGATGTGAGTGGTCAGCCCTGTCATCCCCCAGCACATAACTTACGGGATTAATCCCCCCCCCTCCTTAGTCAGCATTGGTCCATCCTCCAAGTCTCTCCCTTGGAGTATGAACATGCCTGGTAGCCTCACCAGTCTGGTCCTGTTGGCTAAAGTCTGCCATGTTTCTCTTGACTTCTTGTATTTGAACTGATCGTGGACAAAGCTTGCAGTCCTGCAGGCTGTTTGGCTGAAGCTCAGGGTCTCTTTGTTTGGCAGTGTAGCTCAGTTTTTGACACCTCGGTGCAATGTTGAACTAACGCAAGCACTACTCTCTTCTTCATCTTTCACGTACAAACCTGCATCTTCCTTCAGTTTCACGTTTTTTTTTCCTTGTAAGAGACATAAAGACGGTGCATACAGGAGATGAGACTTGGAAAATGTTGCTAGGTCATACAGTCACTTGACCAGACATGCATTTACTTACTGAGTCACTGAATTTTTCTGCCATTTTAGTCCATCAAAGTATCTGTGGGTCTTTTATATCCTTGCACACTCATCCAGCTCTCATGTGTTGGTTTCTGTGTTATCCAGCCTGTTGTTTGAGCTTCTATTGCAGTTTGGAGTATGTCAGGTTGATATGTAAATTTGACCCTTTTGAAATCAGAGTATCATGCTTAAAGACCTCTTTACATTCAGTTGTCAATTTTTAAGCAGCTTTGAGGTGTTTAAATCCATTTTATATCATATGCTTATATCAGCTTTTTCCAGTTTATCCATTTAAGCTACACAGTATTTGCACAGTGTTATGATTTAAATGTGCTGTGCATTATGCAGTCTGATGTGTTTGGTCTCATTAGACATTCTGGGATCTGAATTTAAAATGACTAACCCACTGCTGAATCTGTTTATAGACGAATGTGGTCAAAACTTCTGTCTTCCCCCTGAGTACTCTGTCCTCTGAGAAGTATTTTGGATATGCACATCTTTTGTATGGCTTTGTAAAGACAATCTGGGTCCAAGCGGCTCAGTTGTAAAGTTTTGCAGTGTCTTTAGCTCATATGATATAATGAGACTCAAAATATGTTTTTCCCACCACAGGAAGACCTTTTATAAGACCAGAAATACAGATTTTTCTCTAGTGGCTCAGCTTCCATGTAGGCGTTAAGTGAGCGAGCTTTCCATCTTCATCCTCCGTCTGAGAATTTCCCTGTCTCTAGCTGACTCATTTACCCAACACTGCACACTTAACCTATGTAATTTGGTTTGGCATGATCCTATTGTCATGTGGTGTTGTTGGGATGGGTATATAACCAGCCATTGTTTAGCATTCGCTGCTGCTGGTGATTCACCATCAGGCAATAAACAAACAGACAAAACCATTGACATAACAGATTTTCATGAACACTGAGGTGCACACATTCAGATATTGCACCGCTAAAAAGATATTTCACGGAAAAAAAATATAACTGGGAAACATTTTCCATTAGGTAACGAAACAAAGACAGAGTTTGTTTGCTCTTGTTTGTGTCGGTGTGAGATTAATTAACATTAAAGAGACCTTTGAGGAAAAGAGTGTCAGACAGAGGAAGAGCACAGCTGATAATGCTGACAGTTCAGTTATCACTGTGATGCTTGTCATTGAGCCCTGACTTGCTCAGAATAACAAATGAACAAGGAGATGCAGTTAAATGCAAACACATACAATGTTTCTTTCAGTCTTTATTCTAATTCCTCTCCTCTCCTGTTTCATTGCATACACACAGAGAAGTAAAGATCGATGAGGCTATGTGCAAAGGGGTCAAGTGTTGTTAACAGGACGGAATAACAAAACAGTCCATACTAAAGCAGTTCCCAATATTCCTGTGATTTATAATGGTTCAGCTTATCTCTATGGTTAAATATTTACCTCATTTGATCTCTTTTGTTTTATAAATCCCATTGACTATGACAAATCATGACTTAGTAGTTGTTTCTGATCAAACACCTTCAAAATAACTGCCACATAATCCCCCTGTGCAGTGAAATCTAAAGTCCAGTCTGTGAAACCCTCAACATACAAATCTCCATAAAAGGGGAAGTGACTTTATGGGCTTGTGAATTGTTTGTTTAAGCTTTTACAAGCCCATAGGTCTTCCATCTCCCTGCCCTGCTCATGAGTCCCCACTGAAATGCAACCTTGTGTGACCCTGTGCACACACCTCAACTGCCCAATATGAAGCCCAGAGCAGCTGGCTAGTAAAATGTTAATGTGTTTTAATGTATTAGCAGATGAAATTCTGTCAGGAACTTTGTCTGTGCTTGGTCCTGGATGGAAAAAGTTCCTGTAAGAACCTCATTTATAACTTTTCTACTCATTTGTTCACCCAGGCTCATTAAAGCACATCTATTTTGTGCAGAGTCCGTCTGCAGATGTCACTGTAACTTATCTGGTATCTGGACTAGAGTTTTAAAAATGCCACGGTAGAAAATGTTGGACATTTTCAGTGGAGTGTCCTCAGCAAAGCTCCGGGGTGGCAGATGAACCATTTTGCCTAATTATTAGTTTCACTTTGATCTGATGATGGTGGTTGGAGGAAGCCTTTGGGTGAAGATACATGCATGCCAGCACAGATGTACACACACAGAACGTCTCTCTGTCTCAGCCACATGTGCACACAGACTGTATCAGCTGCTGTGTGCTGGGTGAATGAGAGGCGTGGAGCTGTGGCTGACCCAGTTCTGCTCTCTAAGCCAGTTCTCTGGCTGTGGACATTTCTATGGATGTGAACAATCAACCTGAACCGCAGAACACACACTCAGGATAATGCTCATTTAAGTCTATGGTGTATTTGAGTATTCATACTTAAGATTTGAATCCAATTGTTTATTGATTGATCTTTGGATTATTTTAATTATTTTAATTTGATTGTTTAGTAATGATGAAGTAAATAATGAAATAATAATGTAGCAGAAGAAAATAAGGAACATGGCTAAAAGCCATTAGCCATGCTAGCAGCTGTACTTCAGAACAGCAGTGATTTGAGCTTTGAGATTTGCTGGATTTTAGCAAATCTTTGGCATTTTTGTCTGATAAACGAAATGAGAAATGTTGTTGACTAATTGAGTGTTGTGCCAAGAGTGTTAGTACTATTACAGATAAATATTTATGCAATGACATGTGCACTGGATTTTTCAGTTTACTTCTGCCTCTGACTGTGGAACTCTGTATATTTGTTGTCGGTGTTACTGGTGACAGTTTTGCATCTCATTGCTCGGGAGAGAGACTCCTGGTGTGCAAATCAAATGGAAACTAGAGGAAAGATCTTTCCTCCTGTGGCGTGTTACAATATGTTATTTCTAATCAGCGGATATGGGGTATTAGTCCCTCCTGAGGCAGAGGAGCAATAATCTGTGCTCTGCTGAAGAAGTCAAAATCAGACTTTTGATTTGGATTGGATCTGTGTTAAAGTGTCTGAGAAAGAGCCATGAGAAGAAAAATGTTTTTGGAATGTATTATGAATTATTTTGTCTTTGCCTCACTTGAAATTCTGGTTTTGTTTTGTTTTTTTTCTAATTAAACCACTGTCAAAAATAATTTTCAGTTCAATGCACAAATATACCTTGAATCTCATAGATAAGTTGAAATCTCTCTTCATTTGATCCTCTCCTCTTTTCTCTCTGTGTAGAAAGCGTGAGGGATGCATTGGGGAGGAAGGTGAAGCTGTCGCTGAGGAAGAGAGTCAAACTGGAGATCAAAGGAGACAAGACAGAGAACAGAGTCTTGGTGAGTCAACCTGTGCTGCTTTCACGCTACTTCTTCATTAAAGGGAGTAAAATCAATCTCTTTCTTTCCCTCATGCTTTTTTCTCTGCTTGTGAAATGTGCGGTTCTCACTTAAAAACGTCAAAACCTTCACCACTTTGCAGGAGCCCATTTCACCACTCTGGGGTAATATCCAAAAAATAAAGTTAGAAACAGTGCTGCAACAGTGCAGTATTGGGAACATTTCAAAACAGTTTCATTATTTACACGGGTGTAAGTGGGACTGGCATCATCCTTCCTGCAGAGAGGTTTCCTCTAACACTTGAATCTTTGCTCATTCATAAGACAGTTTTGTAAATGATTGCCAGTATGCTCGCCAAAGACTTCAACAATCTTGTGTAAATTGCACAAGGAAGTGTTGCACAAGATCTAAAGGATTAATAAATACATCACTCTTGGATGAGTCAGATTCAGTTGTGGGAATAGTGGACATAGATTCAGTAAATTCCACAGTTGGCCGCAACTTTTGTTTCTTTTGAGCTTCTTTTGAGCTTCTTTCTGTTGGCAAATTTGCACCATTAAAAACATGAATTAGCTATTAAATTTCATTATTGCAATGTACCTCAGGGCATGTGCATGAGACTATCACTGTAATACTGTAGAAAAAGTAAAAATGTGATGAATCTCAGGCAGGTTGTTTTGAGAAAAGGAGCATCTTCTTATCTGATTTTTGAAAGTTGGTTAATGGGCACATCTTCACATTATGGAAATAAGAGGTCATCTTATATTGAATATTGCAAAGCACATATGGGTATTACACCTGCACTTTTAGATTAGAATGAGTTATGGCTAATAGAACGAATATGATTTTGATGCACACTGCAGCAAGTGCAAGTGGAAGCGTTTTCATACTTAATACTTTTATACTGAATGCTGCCTAAACTGACATGGCTGCTGCTGCTGCTGCTGCTGCTGCTGCCACCCACACAGTTTGAAAACCTCTGGTTCAAGCTGTCATTTTCAAAGGTCTTAGCCACAGTGAACAATAATAGCCCCAGCTAAAGTTAAACACTCTGACTCAGGGCTGAGGTAATTCATTCATCATGTCACACCTCAGACTATGTACCCACATCAGCCCTCAGTCAGTCTATTGGACAGGTAGAAATAGCAGCTCAGAACATTAACTTTTGCCCACGGAACCAGAAAGCCCATAGAACACTAAATAATGAATACCTGGTAGATCATTAAACATGCACATTGGATCTTTCTGGGCTTAAAAAGGCAAAGAAGTTGAGATTAGAACAGTTTCCTCAGTAAATCAGTGTCAGAGTAAGGTCCATAAAAGTTGGTGGTTGTATTAGAAAGCTTTCAGTTGCTGTGAGCAATGTTTAGTATGTGTGGTTTTGGGTGGAAATGGCAAGAGCCTTTTAGTTATACAACTCTCAGAGGATTGAGAAGCTTTTAGTTGTCCAGCTCTATGTGGACTCAACAAAGATGTTAGGAAGTTTAAAAGCTTTGTGAAGAAAACCAGAGGAGGTTTGCCTTAGCATGTGTTACTGTCACATATTAACTCAACTAACAGTCAGATTCCCTGGGCATGAGGGCGCCTATATTATTTTTTTAAAACTTGAACATCCATACACTTGTAGTCACTGCAGGAATTTAAATGACACAGGAGCCGTTTGGGGACACAGGCAGAGAAATGAAGAGATTCACTATCACATCTACCGCTTTTGCTAAATGATCTGGGACCACGCTGTGGTGGAAGCAGCGGGAGGGAAGGGGGAGTTTCTGTGATGTGAAATTGCACTTGTCAGTTTATGTAATTTTATCATTAATGGGAGACACATCAGTAACTCTGGAATCTGTACCCGACAGTGTTTTATCAGCAAGGAATATGGGCATGGAGCATGAGATTTACAGCCAAATTCATTTAAAGGGATAGTTAAACATTTTGGCAAATTCGCCTATTACCATAATCCCAATAGTCATATAAGTAGGTACATTACCTTTAATTATCAGTGCCTGTTGTTTTGCGATCCATGGGGCAGAGACGCGAGCAGCTCAGTGAACACAATGGAGGTGAACGGTACAAGGTCCCCTGTTCCTCATCAAACTCATCAAATACACAATCTAACAATGCCAAAATGCTCTCGTGGAGAAGTTGTGACCTGCACATTTGCCATAGTGTATTAGCAGTAGCAAATTCCAGGTAAGCAAATCATCGCAAAATACTGGTGAAATGAACGAGTTTTGCGGCAGATAACGCGTTATTTAGAGGCTGCATTCTCGGTGCCCCAATCACTCCCACTATATGGATATATGCAGCTCTCGAATGGATCTCAATATCGTCTGAGGGACTCCTAATGACACCAAAGTTATATTGGTGAGTAATCAACCGTATTTTATTGAACAAAATAGCAAAAAACTTTACAATTCTAGTCCCATTCAGTCAAGTTCTCAGTTTGAGGCTGACTCTTTGGCGTGTGACTATGACAACAATGTCAGCATGTGGGAGGTGGAGACAGAGGCTAGTAGTGCTCCAACACACGTACACTAAACAATGTAAAGAGGTGGGAGTCGGTGCTGGGAAGTGAGGAATTCCAGTGGAGTGGTTCTGGTATTCCATCTAGATGCAGAGCATGAGAATGACTCTGTGAGTTTGTATCAACGCTCTGCTTGACCGGACTGAACAAATAAACCAGTGTTTGTAGCACTGCAGAGAAACCAACCCAAAGGAACTGATTATGGAGGAAGTGGCTCAGAGGGAAAACAAACATGTCATGGAATTTCAGTTGTTGTAGTATCTGTAATGTCAGACGTGATGAAAGAGCAGTGTATTTACAGGTTGCGTTAAGATCACATGTTGTAATCAAATTAAATCTTGATTGAAACACAGTCTTCAGTTTTTTCTGGAGAAGTGTACACATGATGCAGCAAAATATTGGGATACAAATTCTGACATGACAGCAGCCTCACTTTTTTTCTCACTTTTTTATTTTCGTAATAGAAAAATGAGAATGAAACAGTATATACCAAACACATCTGACCTTAAAAAAGAGAATTAATGGATTTGGTAACAGAATAAGCATGAAATAACCATAGTAAACAAAATTAGAATAACACAAAATAAAATGAATAAACAACACAAACAGAGGCGTTACAAAAATGTGATTATGCAGGGAGTAAAATCACAGTTGAGTGTGTCAGTGAGTCAGAAGGTGTAATGTAGTAAAAGTGGGTGCTCGTACATGTTTGTGGAGAGAGTGAGATGAGGAGGGCGGGCAGATTGTGTGTGATCTTTTTAGCAGCTGAAAGCAGTATGAGCGGTCTGTTGGACACTCGTCCACTTTGTAGTGTCTGTGTGACTAAGCAGAGGAAAAGTGACTTCTTCAGTTGACTGATTAATTCTGCTGCGTGCTCACCTGGGGCTGTGATATGTAAACACCGAACCTCAGATGATGTTTCTGTGTCGAACACAGTGCAGGTGTCTCTTCAAAGTACCACTCAGTACATTGTCAATGGTTTTTGGCTCCATCAGAGCTTGTTTTGTTTTACCAATCCAGACCCATGAAATCTTACAGTAATAAAAACTGCTCTGAAGATGTATTTATCAGACATGTAAACGTGGAGGTAGTCAAGAATGAGTCATATTAAATTCCATGTCAAGTTTGACATAGTGTTGTGCTCCATGAGGGTGTATGTTGTATGAATTCACTGTATAATCAATTGTAACTAGACATAGTAAGGTTCTACCATTGTTAAACTTCTAGCTGTCCGATGCATAAACTGTGTGAGAATATATCCGTCCCAGTATTGTATTTCCAAGTATAAATTGCCTCATGTCAAACACGCAGGCTATCTATCTTCACTGAGACTTACAGTCCACATTTGATTGTTTTTCGTTGACATTTATTGAACTTTCCCTGTCAGCCTCCTGCAGCCACGTACACTACAGAGCTGGATTTACCTCAGACAATGCAGGACATCTATCCACAGTAGAGAGTAAATAGATAGTAAAGGGAGAAATATGGTTATTTCAGCTATCAATTCACAGGTCTGTCAAATGCGCACAAGGCTTTCCCCCCTTTTTCCCACCGAGCCTCACTCAGAGTGGGAGTGGACTGGAACACTACAGTGGACTGGAGCACTACAGTGCCCCGGGCGTCTCTTAAGCACACTAAAGCTTGATAGACACAGTCATCTCCCTGCTTTGAAGACGGAAGGATGAAGGAGGTAGAGATAATAACATCAGTCCATCAAACACACCCCGGGGAAGAGGAGAGTGGAATTGAGGGAGGCTGGGACAGAGAGGGAGAGGAAAATGGGCAATGAGACAATCTGTACAGGACAGAGGGCACGGAGGCAACACGGAAAAACAGAAGAATCATTAAGAACAACAGCTGTGAGCTGTGAAACTCTCACAGTGTGTGACAGACAGAGACCATCAGTCACTTTGGTCCAGACAGAAATATCTAAACAACTTTTGGCTGAATTGCCCTAAACCACAGGATAGAGTTTCATGGACCCCAGAGAGTGAATCTTAATGAATTTTTTCTTCTCTCGCAGGAGTTGATTTTTTTTTTCTTTCAGTGCCATATCTCAGCAACAAACAGGATGAATCCCATTGACTTTGATTTAGTTGACTTGTGTTTCTTTCTCAACAAGTATTAGATGGTTTGTGATACAATTATGACATCTATGATCTCTTCAGTGTGAATTTGAATAATTAGAATCGGTCAATATTTGGTTAAATTGGCGCAATTCAAAATTTGTGCAGTTGTGACTGTATACATGCACAACTAATAACGTCTCCATTGGCTGCAGCTATTTAGTCTGTTTAGAGCTGATAAATAAATGTTAGCAGACAAACATCCCAAACTAAGAGAGTAAACATGGAAAACATTGTGTCTGCTAAACATCACGAAGTTAAAAAAAACAAACAAACAAAAAAAAAAAACATTGTTGAATGTGATCCAGATTTTGCAAACTGTACAAATGGAAACCGCCTTGTCTGGTGATAGTGTCTGAACAGCAGTGGGGTTTTCAGTCTGACTGAGCCAATATGAAAGCAGAACAGCTTGACTCCCACGATTCTCTGAGACCTTGAGACCATAGTCCTCTCTGATGTCTTGCCATCAGTAACTCATTGACAAACCCTTGGCTGCCACTGACAACTACAATACTGGAGGGGCAGTGTATGGTCCAACTTCCTCTTGACCTCCTGCTGTAGATAAATGAAAGTGTATGCGTGTTTGTCTTAGCCAGAGACTGTGATCCTTAGTTCACTGCTTTATCTCATTGTTTGCTTAGAATGCAGCAGTGAAAGACGACACAGTGTGAAACAAAGCAGCTACACATCAAATCCATTAGATGCAGAGGGACCGATTTTGATCTTATTGCACCGTCACGTGACTCCGCAACTTACTAATCAATGAAACTACAGATATAATCTGTTATGCAGGTGTTTTGTGTCACAAAATTATGGCCTTTGGGATATCTGATACGGCTTTGTAAAGCATGGTTTATAATGGAAAAAACAGAAATTGTGGCTGTCTCACAGGATGTGATGGGAACCATGCAGCCAGTAAGAAACTGAAGAATCCTGGAGCGTTTCTACAACAGTTCCACAAATATTTGACAAATTTCTATTCTTCATTTCTTTTTTTGAAGAACAATATGTCTGCTGCTGCTGGTTGTCAGTCACTGAATAGAAAATGCTCTTTTACTGCCCTCTTTTTTTCTTTCTAAAAGAGTCTTTGCCAACTTGTCTTTCTCGCGTTCCTCTCACATTCCTTTAAACCTTAAGGTCTGTCATTAGGGACACTGAGAAAATAGTGGTGACTAAACTCTGTGCTCCCAGATGATCACCTGTAATGCCCTCCCTTGGGAACCTGCAGTCCTCCACTGTCTTTCGTTAGAGCTACTAAAAAGTCTTGCTTGGCTACAGAGGAAGTATCATCCACTCTTCAAATTCCTTATAATAATAGATTGTGTAGGCATCCTGTCCTTGCTCTCAGCTGCTGATGTTTTTGTGTCTCCACTCTATTCAATAGTTATGAGTATACTGCTACCTTTACATTTTGCAACATTTTTAGCTGTGGTTGGCCACTCTGCTGTATATTGTCCCATGATCACAAATACTCTACCATGAGAATAGGTGCCAAAAAACAGTCATGTGAGCGATAGGGACGGAATATTTATGTTGTTTATCTAGGCTATTGCAGTACATTTAAAACCTATAATACAATGCACGGTTGTGTTTTCTTGTGTACAATGAGAGATCGGTTCATTATGTTTCAGCTGAGTGCACTGTACTATAGAGAGCAGTCAGTTTGTCTCTCTGTTGTTGTATCAGCCAACTCAATGCATCATGATGCAGAGATGTAGTATTCCTTTTCTTTTCTTTTATTCTGCTGCAAGTGATTCAGTTGGTGTTTGTGTGTAGAGAATCCAGGTCACTTCCCAGCAAAATAAATCTGTTTCTAGTTTTGCTTTAGTTTTTGTGGCTTGGCATCATTTTGTAAATACAATTTGTGCTCAAACTTTTGCTCGGTTGAATGAACATGGACATTCAAAATACTCTTTTTCATCTTTTTTTTTTTTTTCCAGAGTTCAGTCTGAGTTCAAACAGCTATAACGTTGTGAGCTATATAATCATTGTGTCTATTAAATACTTATCTACTTGAAGGTCCTGTGTGTTCTCTGTCATAATGCTGTGGTGATTATTAACATAATTGGGGTGACAGTCAGAGCTAACTGGGCAGAATAATGTGTCAAACAGGTCACTATTCCCCTGCTGAGTACACCACAGTCACTATATAATCCACTATAGTTTTGTCTATAATGGTTTGTGTTTGGTCAAAGGGACTAGATTGGACTGTAAAGCATTTTAAGTGTTTTTCTGGCCTATGATGCTGTTAAAGGTTAAAGTTGAAGTGGAAAATCAACAAAAGCTTTATTTAACTATTCAGATTTGCTCAGACCATAGACAGGCAAGAAAACATACCAAAACATGACAGATCTGTGACTCTGATTGTGGTCTCTTTGTCTTGAAGTCTGAATGATCTAGAAACAGCACATACTCTAAATTGAGAAGCTGGAATCAGTGACTGAAAAAAAAAAGTTCATTAATCACCACTTAATTGTTTCAGTTCTGCATTAGCCTTTAAAGCAGCCAGTACTAATTCTGAAAACTGAAGATCCTGTGAGACATTGTGGATCACACTTTAATGTGTTAGAATCACAGGACTATTTCTAGTTCCCACTTCACGTGACTTAGAGCGTGAGAGAGGACACATACACACTCAGCCCAGTCAGCACTGGTGGGGTTTTCCACCTATGAGACATCAGTGTCAACTTGGTTCTCCCTTAGACACAGATTAAAATATGGATATATTTAAACATTCAGTGTTCCTGGTCTGAAATAATCTCCTTAGGTACACTTCCCTGCTTCTTGCTAAACAGAGCGATGTGTCATTTCTTCATGCTGGATGAATGAATGTAAAACACTCTTAGCAGTGATTAGGGTTGTAAACAGAAGTCGAATTCAACCCCTTCCCATGTATTGATTTGTGGCAGCAAGTCACCATTAACCATCATATATTTCTTTTCTATTAATCATTTACACTCTTCTCTGTCATCTGCTGTAGTGGAAGAGGTGGGGCTGCTTACTCAGTACACAAGATTACTGAAGTTGAAGACAACTATTAGTGAACTTTACAGTACAGTGGTCAAGTATAACTTCATTAACCCACCTAGTCAACAAGCAACAAACATTGTGCTGGTTCAGCTAACAGTAAATTGTTAGGAAATGCATAAGGGAAGCTGTCTGTGTAAGTGACTGGTTCCAGGTCACTATGAATCTTAAAATATGGCCAACTGTTGTAAATTGAGCAGGAAATGGATAAGATAAAGATAAAAACCTGCCAATACCATGAGATTAACAGGTTAGTGGCTGACCTTGAGAAGAATAGAAAATCCCAATTCAAATCTCATTAAGTCTTATTTTATTTTAACCAGTCTTTTTGTGATGATGTTTTTCATGGAGCAGAATGATATCAGTCATAAACATGTGAAGGATTACTGCATTTGTAGTTGTTGTCTATAAGGACTCATTAGAAGTCAGAGCTTTTTAATTGCCTTTGTTCTTGTAGCTGCTAATTACTCTCATAAGTGCTGGCGTTTATACTGAGTAAGTGTATGAATCTGGGTTTGCTGATCTTGCTCGTGTATCATTTAGGTTTTCTGGAGCAAAACTGATTATGTGAATTAGTCAACTGTTCAATAAAATTGTTGATTGATTAATCTATAGAAAAGTAGTCTATGGTGCAGGGCAGGCCCACTTGTGATTCCTCTCAGCTTGAAACTGGAGCTCCATCAGTTATCAGTGCCATCTGTTAGAATAGGCTGAATGCAGATCCTGGTTTAGGGCAGTCAGAGTCTAATCTCAGCTCTGGCTGCATTTGCACCACATTATCAGACTGTTTTTGTTCTTCTTGAGTGGTTTGGTTTCTGTAAAGTGCTGGAACTGATTCACCTGAATGAGCAGGTTAATGAGGAGGAATTCAGCATGTGGTTGGTTCTCAGTGTGTGTGTGTAAGTGCTGGGCCTGACTTTATTGCAAAGCACCAGAGATTACAACAGTGTAGTGTGTGCCATGCTGAGGAGAGTGAAGGGTGAAGAGAGAAAAACATGTATGAAAAATGAAAACAATTGATTAATAAATCCACTCTTCAATTATAACATAGCATCATATATATATATATATATACAACATGTACAACATGCACAGGTCAGTGCAAAATAAGAGCAAAACTTCCCGTTGATAGACAGAAGAGCAATTTCCTTGAATTTCTTGGAATATGTGCAGATGCTTTAAATGTCTGCACAGCCAGTAGTGGTGTGTTTGCATTAAGCATCTCCTCTCCAAATGTGTGTGGGAGAGAATTTCCATTCCATGTGGCCATGCTCAGAATAGAGGGAAAGGTTGAACATGCTCATTATGTCCTGCAGTCTGTTCACTCACTGTTACATTTTAATAGCTAAGTATCTGTCTGTTTCTGTGTTGCATTATAGGGCCTTACCAGGCTGAATGGGGATTTTGTTATAGCATGTTTGCAGCCCACAATGCCCTACAAAAACCTCCCTGGAGAGGTATTAACCATTCACATAGCCAGGCTCTATGCAAGTCCCGCCCACAGCCATTCATCATCATTATCTCACAGGTCAGGGTCATTGTCACTCAGACGGTGTTAGTAATATAATTGACCCTGCCTTGGGTCATTGGCTTGATGGGGTTTTTTTTTTATCTTATACTGTTGACCTGCAATATGTCTGGTTTCAACCTTGACACCAAATGGTGCAAATGAGGTCTTGCTGGGTTTTTTTTTTTGTCTTTTATAGTCTTGATGTTTGACTTTATTTACAACCTGCATACAAATGCTCTTGTCCATTGTGAGTCCTGCTTAGCTGTGGGCAGTGAGTGGCTGTTGGATGTCATAATGGACTGAGCAGGCTGCTACAGTATCAGCCTGCTCTTATTGGGTGTAATTGAATGGGGTTTGTAGGTCACAGCAACACACAGCATTGACTCGATGATAATGACATTTGTGAACCGTGTTGTAGTATCCAGCCTCAGATCAATCAGTCTAATCAATGTGAACACTGAAGCCTGAGAGATTAAAAATACAGACAACCAGCATAATGTGTGTGACCCAGAGAGGCGTACCTTTCTCCCAATCAAAACAATAACAAAAGACAGCATCGAATATCATGAAATAACATTAGATCACAGGAGCCCTTGTCATCTCATCAGTAAAAAAATGGATAGGAGAATGAAAACCAGTGAACAAATGAGGCAGTTTCATTATAAAATAATTAGTTGATTTGTTGATTCTCTTTAGAGCGCAGGGAGTAGTTAAAAACTGAGACTGCTCCCCCATTCTTTATGTTTGGTGAGTTTTTACCAGCCCCTGTGTTACCCACAGAGGTGATTAGAACGTGTAGAAACGCCCATGAGGCAATTTCAATTTGAAAATCTGTATCAGTGATTTAAACCCAAGATCCAGATATACAGTAACTAAAATCTAAATCTGTTCAAATCTATAGTTGAAAAAGACCAAAGGTGTAAAAAGTGTATGTGCTTTAAATCTAGGGTAAAATGCCATTTTAAACCTCTGGCAGAAAACCACAACACTGACCCATGCACATAGGGGGTATGATGTAATTGACTGGTGACTGCCGTATGCTTTGCCCTTGGTTTGTAAACTGATGGAAACCTTTAGGAAGAAGAAAATAACGGAAAGTGGAAAGAAAACATATGACATAAGTCTAGTCATTTCTAATCTGGAAAAGTTACGGACTAACACAGGTTATAGGAGACTGGAATCATTAGTGTGATGTTGCATAGCTGCCCATGTCTGCCTTCCAGAACTGGCGCACATGCAGCTGTTTCTCAGCAAAGCACCAGGCTGATTTCACTGCCAGCGCTGTCATATGCTGTTGCTGCACGGTTGGTTTTTATGGTGCCTTTTTTTTTTTATTGCTGCCTCCTGCAAACTGCTAACCTCCTTATCTATATATTTCATCTTGTTGTGCAATTTTATTTCTGACACTGTTGCATACTTGATGCAGTGCTGTCCTGTAAAGCAGACTTTGTAAGCAGTTACCCCCTGGTCACTGTGGTAATGGTCTATGTGTGTGATCATGTGTGGACGGGGTCATGGTTTTGACAGGTCAGCAGTATGTTGTACTGGATATTGATTGTTTGTGACCTTTACTGTGAAATGAAACAGTTTTCCAAAATGGTTGGAATGAGAAAGCCATGCCAAATAACAAATTATTGTTTACATTAGAGTTGCTTAAGACTGTTATTTTGTACTCTTGGGAAAGAACGAGACTAGCTTTTTCTACATTTGCTGTCTTGATGCTAAGCTAAGCTAACTGGCTGGTGGCTCCTCTTATCTAACGGCCCACCATAAGGCAAATAGGCTCACACTGTTCTTTTGAAACTTGATATAATTGGTGTTTGTCACAGTATTTGAATATACAGTATGACCTATTGAGATTTTTTTCCCATAGAAATTCATTCTGTCATGGATGAAAACACCCAGTTTATGAAGGGTGCATAGCCAGTGCTCAGGTTTTTCTTTTCTGTCTCTGAAGTCTTACATCATCTTCTTTTGATCATTTTTCCTTTGGTAACATAAACGTAATCTTAAGAGGACATTGTCTCAACAGCAGCTTGATTTAAGTAACATTAACGTTATCGTTTAAATCGCTGTTCAGCTCTGAGCTCGTGTTTGTGTGTGTCATGAGTGCCAACTGATGTTATCTACCCTCTCCAGAGGGAAAACGTGGGTAATGCCAACACAAGCCCAGAACGAAATCCTCCCCTC